>BLSH010495004.1:50945-65850 GCA_018402905.1 Glandirana rugosa | reverse complement strand
ACCAATCTAAGCTTATCTCCTTCATATACCAAATTCTGCAAGACACTCCTCCACTGTCGATAACTTCTCACACCTATATGCAAAAATGGGCCTCGATTACACAAACGCCCATATCTCTTCCTCAGTGGAAGATCATATGGGACTCTATATCTAAATCGTCCAGGTGTGTAGATCAGAAAGAGACAGCTACAAAATTCTCCTATTTTGGTATAGGACCCCTGAAATTCTCCACAAATTCGATCCTTCTTCCTCCCATACATGTTGGAGATGTCACAAATCGATAGGAACTCATTATCATATTTTCTGGGAATGCCCAAGTATACGCCCATTCTGGACATCAGTTCAGTCCCTCTTGCAGGATATACTTAATGTACCTATCCCCTTAGAACCGGTAACCTTTTTACTAGGTCTACCCATGCAAGGTATTCCCAAACATTCCAAAAAAACTGATGACCTATATTCTTTTAGCAGCCAAAAGGACGATCCCCAAAAGTTGGCTATCTTCCACTCCTCCCTCTCAATTTCAACTCATACAAAATGTTGCCCATATCCGTAGAATGGAATATCTGACGGCCACATCACACGATACCATGTCGTCTTTTACGAAGACCTGGGAGTTATGGGATATCTCTAGCCATAACCCCGAGGTCTCGCCTGACATTTCGGATTAACTCTTCTGAAAACATCTATACTTGAGATAATTTTGCTGTATTTCCGTACAGAGGCTACGTTGCATGGTGTACCCCCCCCCCCCCTCCTTCCCTGGTTCTCCTTCATGTTGATGTTATATTTCTAAACACTGTTCTAGATCCTTTGAGGTCGTCATGGTCCACATAGTTCACCATTCAGTCATTCGGGTAGAGCTAAATGAGTGCCCTGTGGATTCCCCTCCAAAACAGACGAAGCTCCCCGCTGTGGTAAACCTGAAATTTATATAGTTGCCTTATCTTTTTCATGATTATCCATGACTACCTCAAATAGAAGTCTTCCATGCCAATGTTTACTTCTATCTTTTTCTATAAGGCGTTTTTTCCTTCATGTTGATGTTATATTTCTAAATACTGTTCTAGATTCTTTGAGGTCGTCATGGTCCACCTAGTATATCAGTCAGTCATTCAGGTAGAGCTAAATGAGTACCCTGTGGATTCCCCTCCAAAAACAGACAAAGCTCCCCGTCTTAGTAAACCTGAACTTTATATAGTTGCCTTATCTTTTTCATGAATATCCATGACTACCTCAAATAGCAGTCTTCCATGCCAATGTTTATTTCTATCTTTTTCTATAAGGCGTTTTGCCCAATTTTTGTCTTTTCAATTTTGTCCCAATATTCTTTGCTGGCATATTGTATACTCTTCTGTATATCTGTGAAAACTTAATAAAAATTACAATTATAAAAAAAAATTGGTAACTTGTAGAAAATTTTAAATGTCACCGATGGAGATTTTTAAGTGCCAAAGTTTGTCACCATTCCACGAGCAGGCGCAATTTTAAAGCATGACATGTTGGACATAAATTTACTCGGCATAACATTATCTTTCACAATATGGAAAAAAGTTGGCCTAACTTTACTGTTGTCTTATTTTTTAACTCAATAAAGTGATTTTTTCTTTAAAAAAAGCTCTTGTAAGACCGATGCGCAAATACGGTGTGACATAAAGTATTGCAATGACCACCATTTTATTCTCTAGGGTGTTAGAAAACATGTATATATAATGTTTTGGGGTTCTGAGTAATTTTATAGCAAAAAAAATGATTTTAACTTGTAAACATTGAATCTCAAACAGAGGTCAGTTCTTAAGTGGTTAATCCCATTACTCCCCTCAAGGGGTTAATTCTTTCTATAAGGCCGATGCTATATTCAGCTGCTGCACTCACATTTGTGTTACCTCCATGCTGCTCGGTACTCCCTCGCTTCCTGGCCTCGATATGGCATCATGTAAGAGCAGCAGCAGTGGATGGGAATAACTTTCACCTATCAGGCGGAGATGACATCACCTGACAGTATAGCTGTCTCTTCGTTATGAGTGCACGGACAGAGAGAACACTCCAGTGCTCGGCACTGCATTGCCACTCTGCAAGTTCTGACAGTCCTGACGGCAGTGCCATTTTAATAGCATCATGGGCTTCTGGGCCAAGTAATTCATCGAGGGACCTACCAGGGAGATGGTGACCTGCTACGTGACCTGCTACGGAGAGATAGGGGGAGAGTGGGAGAGGAGAGAGAGAGAGAGGAAGAAAAGAGAGAGGAGAGAGAGAGAGGCAGAGGAGAGAGAGAGGAAGAAAAGAGAGAGAAGAGAGAGAGGGAGAGGAGATAGAGAGGAAGAAAAGAGAGAGGGAGAAGAGAGAGAGAGAGGGAGAAAGAGAGAGAAGGAAAGAAAGAGGAAGAGGTGAGGGAGAGGGGGAAGAGATAGAGGAGGAGAAAGAGAGGGGAAAGAGAGAGAGAGAAGGGGGAGAGAGATGGGAGAGAGAGAGAGAGAGAGAAGGGGGGGGGAGAGAGAGGGAGGAGAAAGAGAGAGGGGATAGAGAAAAGGAGAGGGAGGGAGATGGGGAAGAGAGGGGAGGGAGACAGAGAGAGAGAAAAGAGAGAGAGAGAATGAGGGAGGGGAGAGAGACATAGGGAGAGGCATCAGAGAGTAAAGGGGGTGCATGCCAGGTTTTTGGCCTCTTGATTGGCTGGTGGAAAATGACATAATCCTGCGCATGTGCATGGGAGTCAGTCATTCTGGCACAGCCAAAGTGTAGCAGGAATGCACACTGAGCTGCATGCAGTCACATAATTTAAATTCCATCAATCAGTACACATTCTACCCTCTGGGTTGCCTAGCATTAGTATATAAAGAAGGAAAATGATTGGCCTTTGAGCCACTTAAAGTGTATCTGTGTTCAAAACGGATTGTTTCATTTTACCTGTTAAATATAGTAGTGCAAGCATTTTCTTCCTTGCTACTAGTAAAATCATATACTGTAAATACCTGCTGACCATGTCAGTTTTTGTTGTTTCTATAGGCTCCTCTTGATAGCACTAACACCTGGCTTCCAATGCAGCAGCAGCAGCATTGTCACCT
Organism: Glandirana rugosa; assembly: GCA_018402905.1. Lineage (NCBI taxonomy): Eukaryota > Metazoa > Chordata > Amphibia > Anura > Ranidae > Glandirana > Glandirana rugosa. Next base: position 62,785 of record BLSH010495004.1, on the reverse strand, counting down.
TTCCATATGCCCTCCTGCTTGTGAACTATAGACAGCTGTGCCAACACATGTTTTGACAGAGGTTCCTGAAAGCACAAAGCATTCTATTGTTCAGCATGGTCTGCAAAGGTGCTTGCGACTTCCTGGGCCTGACATGGTACTTCTGAAATAAATAGTAATAAAGCAGATTATTCATAGTGATAAATACACTATTTGTTATTTATAGAGTTGAGCGAACTTCTAGAAGTCCGGGTTCTGCTGGTTCGGCCGAACTTCGGGACAAAGTCCGGGTTCGGGTCCGGACAGAACCCAAACTTTGTCCCGGACCCCGAACCCCATTGAAATCAATGGGGACCCGTACTTTTAGGCACAAAAATGGCTGTAAGAAAGCCCTGGAAAGTCCTAGAGGTCTGCAAAAGGAAGGAAAAGGGGGTAAGGGTGGGACAAGTGTCCTACAAAGAAATGGGGACAGGGAAATAACTAAAAGCATTTTTTTAAAAAATAAAAACATAAAAAAATCAAAAATGGAGGTGGATGTGGACCATCTTCAAACTGGGTCTGAAAAGTATTAATTAACGTTAGAAGCCATATAACTGTTCTAAAATCATCTTCAAACTGTGTCAAAAAAGTATAAATAAGCCGGGAGAACCCATATCACTGTTCTGCAAACATCTGGAAACTGTGTGTGTCACTTTAATTAAAACCGGGACTAACTGAACTACTGTTCTGCAAACATCTGGAAAGTCTGTGTGTCACTTTAAATGAAACCGGGACTAACTGAACTACTGTTCTGAAAACATCTGGAAAGTCTGTGTGTCACTTTAAATGAAACTGGGAATAACTGAACTACTGTTCTGCAAACATCTGGAAAGTCTGTGTGTCACTTTAAATGAAACCGGGACTAACTGAACTACTGTTCTGCAAGCATCTGGAAAGTCTGTGTGTCACTTTAAATGAAACCGGGAATAACTGAACTACTGTTCTGCAAACATCTGGAAAGTCTGTGTAACACTTTAACAAAAACCAGGGCAAACCCATATCACTGTTCTGCAAACATCTGGACTGGTAATTTTAAAGTTCTGAAAATTGCTGTAAAAAAGTCCAGGAAAGTCCTAGAGGTCTGCAAAAGGAAGGACAATGGGGGTAAGGGTGGGACAAGTGCCCTACAAAGAAATGGGGACAGGGAAATAACTTTAAATTTTTTTAAAAAAAAAACCTAAAAAAAGCAAAAATGGAGTTGGATGTGGACCATCTTAAAACTGGGTCTGAAAAGTATTAATTAACGGTAGAAGCCATATAACTGTTCTAAAATCATCTTCAAACTGTGTCAAAAAGTATAAATAAGCCGGGAGAACCCATATCACTGTTCTGCAAACTTCTGGAAACTGTGTATGTCACTTTAAATAAAACCGGGACTAACTGAACTACTGTTCTGCAAACATCTGGAAAGTCTGTGCTGTCACTTTAAATGAAACCGGGAATAACTGAACTACTGTTCTGCAAACATCTGGAAAGTCTGTGTGTCACTTTAAATGAAACCGGGAATAACTGAACTACTGTTCTGCAAACATCTGGAAAGTCTGTGTGTCACTTTAAATGAAACTGGGAATAACTGAACTACTGTTCTGCAAACCCCGGACCCGAACCCTGACTTTTTTTGAAAAGTCCGGGTTCGGGTCCGGGTCCCGGACACCCCAAAGTTTGGTACGGATCCGAACTTTACAGTCCGGGTTCGCTCAACTCTAGTTATTTACACTCAGGGCTGGGACAAGATAGGTCAAGCAGGCATCTGCCCTGGGAGGTGGGTTAAGGGGGGTGCACTGGCAATTTGGCCACTTGTTCTGCTTCTCACTGACAGGAGTAACTTCAGGAGAGAGGATTCTGCTTTCTCCTTCCTTCAGCCTGCAGGTGGAGATAGAGAACCTGTGCTCTCCCCTATCTCGTGCTACTGAGGAATGAGGGCAGACTGTCCTTTTTCCACTCATCTCTTGTCATGTCACATGACTGGAGAGAGGAAGGAGAAGTTGCATTCATTCCAGTTTGTTTGATCAGCGAGTACAAGGGGGGAGAGGGAGGGCAACAACTCTGATGTAAGGGGTAGTGTGATGGAACCTAATGTATGGGGGCACACTGATGGGGGAACCTGATGTTTGGAGACACTGTGAAGGAGGAACCTGATATATGGGGCACACTGATGAGGGAATCTGATGTATGGGGGCACACTGATGGGTACACCTGATGTAAGGGGGCACTCTCATGGAGCAGTTGTTATGGGGGCACTCTGAAGGGAAAGCTGATATATAGGGGCACACTGATGGGGGGACCTCATGTATGGGGGCACTCTAATTAGGACACCTGAAATAAGGAAGTATTGTGGTAGCAACTTCTCTAAGGAGGTACTCCTGTTGGGATAACTGGTTTATGGGAATACTCAGATGGAGACAGCTTATGTAAGGGGCACCCTAGGGTTAGAATGTAATAAGTGCCAGAGCCCTATAATACTAAAGATAGAAAAAGCGTGAAGATGAGACTTTCGAGGAACAGCATATTACAAATACAGCGTGTATAGAAAATTCCACAAAATACCAAAGAATGTAAAATTGATTTAACATCATGTTGTGTCCATTACATGTATAGAAAGATACTGATGGCTCCTGAGGAAGTGGACCATGCCCAGGAAATGCGTTGGGCCATGAAATATCAGTACCTTTGGAAAGGATACATCATGATGTCAAATTCCTTTTAAATTATATGTTTTTATGGTATTCCAGTATTTTGTTAACAAGTGAAATTTTCTATACATACTGTATTAGTAATAAAAATTAGCATTCTATGTAAATGTTGTGCCTCAAAAGTCCTATCTTCACAATGCTTTTTCGGTAAGGGGGCATCCTGATGGGGACACCTGATTTTAGTGGTCACTATGATGGTAGAACTGGTGCAACCTGTTGTATGTGGGGAACACTGATGAGCAAACCTGATGTAAGTGGGCACACTGATGTGGAACCTGGTGTAAGGAGGCACACTGATGGGGTAACCTGATCTATGGGAGCACTCTGATGTGGCAGTTAATATATGGAGCACTCTGATGGGGAAGATAATATATTGGGGCACACTGATGGAGGGACCTCATGTATCGGGGCACTCTTATGTGGACACTTGATATAAGGGAGTACTGTGATGGGGCAACTAATCTAAGGGGGTACTCTGATGGAGACACCTGATGTAAGGGGGTGCTCTGATGGGTCCAACTGATCTAAGAGGGTACTCTGATGGGAACACCTGATGTAAGGAAACTCTGATGGGTATACCTGATGTGAGGGCATTCTGATGGAAGCAACTGATCTCCAATGGGGTTTCTTTATGTAAGGTGGTTTTATTTTCTTTTACTGGAAATGTGAATGTGATTGACCTATTTTTATATTTTATTAGAGAAAGATTTGGACCTTGGCTGGAAGAAAATTTTAGCAGCTGGACCTCCTTGAATTTTAAATCATTACTCCTGCCCTAGGTAGACATTTGTGCATTGCAGGAATATGTGCAACACATTCTTTCTGCATTCATTAACCTGCAGCAAAATTCACGGTAGCAAAGTTCCATGTGATTTGGTGCAACATGTTTTTTAAAATGGTTCATTTGTGCATTTTTCACATGTAGGGCAGTCTATTGAAAAGAACTGACTGCCCTATAGGTGCTGCATAAAAACCAGCACACTCAATCACATCTGCAAAGATATGAATGAAGCCTTAGGGCTAGTTTATATTTTCAATAGCCCTCTGAAGAGGGATTTGTATTCGATCACTGTTCCGGGAGCATTTGATAGTTGGTGAGAACACATTATGTCACCTCCTTAAAGTCTTTTTTAAACCCTTAACATTTTGCATGCCAAAACTGCATTCATTGCATGCCGTTGCAGCTCAGCCTCATTTACTTTCATGGGTCATGTTCAAATATGATGGGGTATAAGTTTGGCTGTGCATGTGTATACTCCATATGGCTGCCTTTGAAGCTTGGGGTGTGGTTGGGAGGCAGTAAAAACATGGCTCAACCTCCTGTTCTCACAGTCCCCTGAACCACAAGTGTAAACAAGGCCTTAGGGGCTTGTTCACAAAGGAGGACATGAGGGCAGCAAATGCAAGCAGTTAAGCCACATTTTTACGCTCCTCGACCAGCCACTTCAACAATGAGATGCAGCTGCTTAGGGCTGTACACATGTCATGGCCTAATGTTTTGCTTCACAGCCATGCCAAAAACTAATTGGAATGGGGGTCACGCTGCAACTGCAAGCAATGCACACAGTTGAAGTGCAGTGGGTCATTGGGTTAAAACAGGCAACAAGGAGGTTAAATATTGCCTCCTCACTGCCTATCAAATTTTAGAACACTAACAGCACTCCTTTCTCCATCAGAGAGCCCTTTAGTTCTTTACACCCCTCAGAGCCCACCTCCCCTTCCCTCTTTCATCCCACTGACAGTCCTCCTCAGACTGACACCAATGATGAAGCCCCAGTTTTTTTACCCACTGGCACTGATGCAGCACCATTGTTCCTTTTATCAGTGGAGTACCAATGGGGGGAGGGGCGGGGGTGGTCTGCCCCAGGTGCCGCACATTGGGGGGTGTCAGGTTGGCAGATATAGGATCCGCTCCAGGTGGGGTGTAACTCACTTCCTGGATATGGACGGTGGCAGAGAGAACCCAGAGGTGGGGAGCAGCAGCCTGTTGGTCCCACAAGGGATACGGGGCTCGGGGTGAGTGGAGACCGGAGCGTTATGAGGTCAGGGAGTGAGAAGAAGGATCCTCTGGGACCCAGAGTACTGACTGGAACCATCTACTACCCCTGACACTGGTACCTACACCATCTAACTAGTACCCCTAAACCCCCTGACTAGTACCACCACCCCCTGACTGGTACCCCCTACCCCCTGACTAGTACCCTCTACCCCCTTACTAGTACCCCCTATCTCCTCACTAGCACCCTTCACCCTCTGATTAGTACCCCCTACCCTCTGACTAGTACCCTCCACCCCCTGACTAGTACCCCCTACCCCCTGACTAGTACCCCTTACCCCCTGACTAGTACCCTCCACCCCTGCCAGATATAGGATCAGCTCTGGGGAGGTGGGGGGGCTGTGCCAAATATAGGATCTGCCCCGGGGTTGCCAGATATAGGATCCGCCCAGGGGGGTGTTGGTGGTTGCCAGATGTAGGATCCACCGAGGCAGGAGTTGGCAAATATCTGATCTGCCCGGGTGTGTGACAGATATAGGATCCACCTGGGGGGGGGATGTAGGATCTGCCTTGGGGGGGCAGATGTAGGATCCACCCCAGGGGGGTGCCACTGACATGGGGACATTTTTTTCTTCACCACTGTTCGCCACATATTCATGCACTGATTTTAAACTCCTCAGTTTTCAGTATCACAACACTTGGTACTATTTCAGCACATGCCACAAACATTACACTCCTATTAGCCCTGCCCCATCCATGGGGGGGCACAATTTGTTATTTTCACCCCGGGCACTGAATGACCTAGTTTTTTCATAGTGATACATACACTATATTAATGTCCACAGTGTCCTGAATAGTTTTTAAAAGTTGGATTGAAATCCACTTTAATACAACACAGAGTGGATTTGATTGTCAGTGCAAGAAAATTGTAGGGTTAACTTACCACTAGTGTTGAGCGAACCCGGACTATAACATTCGGGTCTTACCGAATTTTCGGGTGTCCGGGACCCGGACCCGAACATGAATATTTCAAAAAACGTTCGGGTCCGGGTTCTGGGTTCTGGTAGTTCATCACGCATGTTGAATAGCTGAAGGGCAGCCAATCAACAAGCGTTTCACTGGTTTGCCCTTAGAAGCCATCACAGCCATGCCTACTAATGGCATGGCTGTGATTGGCCGGTGCATCATGTGACCTAGCCTCTTTATAAGCTGGAGTCACAGTGCTGCATGTCACATACTCTTGGGTTAGTGTAGGGAGAGGATGCTGCTGGTGTTTTTGTGAGGGAGAGATTGCAGACATTTTAACATCTGATCCTGCATCCTGAGATTACTACTGCTGTTGCTCTGAGGGACAGATTGCAGAAATTTGAGATTTCACATACTGCTGCTTTGAGTGACAGATTGCAGATTGCAGATCAAACTCTGCATGACACAACGATCGCTGCGATCGTGCACAACGATCAGATTGTTGGAGTAATTTGAGATTTCACATACTGCTGCTTTGAGTGACAGATTGCAGATCAAATCCTGCCTAACACAACAATCGTTACGACCGTACACAACGATCAGATTGTGGGATCATACACAACGATCAGATTGTGGGAGTAATTTGAGATTTCACATACTGCTGCTTTGATTGACAAATTGCAGATCAAACCCTGCATTACACAACAATCTGACTGCACTAGGTAGAGGCTTCTGCTTAGAGGGACAGATTGCAGATTGCAGATCAAACTCTGCATGACACAACGATCGCTACGATCGTGCACAATGATCAGATTGTTGGAGTAATTTGAGATTTCACATACTGCTGTTTGAGTGACAGATTGCAGATCAAACCCTGCATTACACAACGATCTGACTGCACTAGGTAGAGGCTTCTGCTTAGAGGGAGAGATTATTGTTCAAAATCATTGCTTACTCCTATAGGGCCAGCTGTTGCTGTAAGTGACACATTATTGTTCAAAAATCATCTCCTAGTTCTAAAGGGAGAGCTTCCAGCTGTTGCTTAGAGGGACAAATTATTGTTCAAAAATCATCTCCTAGTTCTAAAGGGAGAGCTTCCAGCTGTTGCTGTAAGTGACACATTATTGTTCAAAAATCATCTCCTAGTTCTAAAGGGAGAGTTTCCAGCTGTTGCTAAGAGGGACAGATTATTGTTCAAAAACCATTGCCTACTCCTATAGGGCCAGGTTATAGCTGTTTCTGTAAGTGACACATTATTGTTCAAAAATAATTTCCTAGTTCTAAAGGGAGAGCTTCCAGCTGTTGCTGTGACACATTATTGTTCAAAAATCATTTCCTAGTTCTAAAGGGAGAGCTTCCAGCTGTTTCTTTGACACATTATTGTTCAAAAATCATCTCCTAGATGTAAAGGGAGAGCTTCCAGCTGTTGGTGTGAGCAGTGCATTTCTTGCACCAAAATAAAAAGTCTGGCTATGTTGGTGTTTTCCAAAAAAAAGGGTATTAATTGGTATTAATAAATACTTACATAGGGCTACATAGTACATTTGCGGGCACAATGAGGAAAGCAAATAAGGGACGTGCTGGAAGGAGAGGACATGGTCGAGGTGTGCCAGCTACACGCACAAGGGAAACACCTTCCAGCAGAACCTTCACCGGTATATGGTAGGCCTGAACGCCCCTCAACGATTTGTGAGGCCAGAACAAGTACAGGCGATAGTAGATTGGGTGGCTGACAATGCCTCCAATTCATTCACATTATCTCCCTCCCGGTCCCTTGATGAAATGTCAGAGTTGGAACCTGAACCTGAACCCCATGGCCATCTGTCTTTCACCTCAGCCCCTTGTAAATTAGCCAAGCAGTCTGAGCCCCAAGTCCTGCAAGAGACTCTTATGCTTTTTGATGACTCTCCTGGTGTGCTTTCCGTGGGCCATCCACATAGCGCTGCCCCAGAATTGGAAGACATTGAGTGCACTGATGACCAACCACTTCTGTTGCAGGATGAGGACATGGAAACACCAGCGCAGCACATTTCTGATGATGATGAAACACAGGTGCCAACTGCTGCAGCTTGCCTCAGTGTGCAGACTGACAAGGAGGGCAGTAGTGAAGGGTGGGTGGAAGATGATTTGGAGGATGATGAGGTCCTAGACCCCACATGGAATGAGGGTCCTGCGAGTGACGTGTGGAGTTTGGAGTAAGAGGTGGTGGTCGCACAGAGGCACCGGCACAGCAAAAGAGGAAGCAGGTTGCAAAAGCGGAGCGAGCGTCCCCTAGACAGTAGGCCTGCTACTACCCACCGCACCCAGAGACCTAGCACACCAAAGTCAGCTCAAAGGCATTCCCCCGCGTGGCAATTCTTTAGACAATGTGCTGATGACAAGACACGAGCGGTTTGCAAGCTGTGCAATGATAGCCTGAGCCGGGGCATAAATGTTCTCAACCTGAGCACAACCCCAATGACCAGGCATCTAAATTCAAGGCACAAGCTGCATTGGAATAATTACCTCAAAATCCAAGAAAGGTCTCGGCCTCCTCCTGCTTCCTCTTCTGCTGCTGCCTCGGCCTCTTCCTCCACCCCTACAGTGACAGTGTCACCTGCCACCCAGCAAACAGACGATATGACAGCAATGCCACCATGTCCGCCACCGTCCCCAAGCATTTCCACATGGTCCCATGGAAGCTTACAGCTGCCCATCTCCCAAACGAGAAAGAGGAAGTACCCACCTGCGATCCCTGGCCCTAAATGCCAGCATTTCAAAATTCCTGGCCTTTGAAATGCTGTCATTCCGCCTGGTGGACACGGACAGTTTCAAAAACCTGATGGCGGTGGCTGTCCCACAGTACGTGGTTCCCAGCCGCCACTACTTTTCCAGGCGAGCCATCCCTTCCCTGCACAAACAAGTCGGGGACAAGATCAAGTGTGCACTGCACAACGCCATCTGTGGCAAGGTCCACATAACCACTGATACATGTTCCAGTAAGCATGGGCAGGGACGCTATATCTCGATAACTGCACACTGGGCAAATGTAGTGGCGGGTGGGCCTGAGCCGGCTAGCCATTTGGCGCATGTCCTTCCACCACCGAGTATTGCAGGGCATTTCTCTTTGCCTCCTGTTGCCTCCTCCTCCTACTGCGCTTCCTCCTCCTCGACCACCTACTCATCCGCTCAGCATAACACCTTCACCACCAACATCAGCACATACAGGGGGAAATGACAGCAGGCTGTTTTAAAACTGATATGTTTGGGGGATAAACCCCACACTGTGCAGGAGCTGTGGATGGGCATTGAACAACAAACCAATGAGTGGTTGTTGCCACTGAGCCTCAAGCCCGGCCTGGTGGTGTGCGACAATGGCCGAAATCTCATAGCGGCTTTGGGCCTAGCCGGTTTGAAGCACATCCCTTGCCTGGCGCATGTGCTCAATTTGGTGGTACAGAATTTTCTAAAAAAACTACCCGGATATGTCAGAGCTGCTGCATAAAGTGCGGGCCGTCTGTGCACACTTTCGGCGTTCTCACGCTGCTGCTGCTCGCCTGTCTGCACTGCAGCAGAACTTCGGCCTTCCCGCTCACGCCTCATATGCGACGTGCCCACAAGGTGGAACTCCACCTTGCACATGCTGGAGAGACTGTGCGAGCAGTAGCAGGCAATAGTGGAGTTTCAGCTGCAGCACTCACGGGTCAGTCTCTCTGCGGAACAGCAACACTTCACCACCAATGAGTGGGCCTCCATGCGAGACCTGTGTAGCGTATTGCGGTGTTTTGAGTACTCCACCAACATGGCCAGTGCCGATGACGCTGTTCTCATCGTTACTATCCCACTTCTATGTCTCCTTGAAAAAACACTTTGGGCCATGATGGAAGAGGATGTGGCACAGGAGGATGAAGAGGAGGAAGAGGGGTCATTTCCATGGTTATCAGGCCAGTCATTCGCAAGTGGCTCGAAGGGTGGCTTCCTGCACCAGCATAGGCCAGGTTAAAAATATTCAAGCCAGGGAACAGTTCTGGAGGACGAGGAGGACAAGGAAGATGAGGAGGAGGAGGAAGAATTGCAGCAGGGTGGCACCCAACGCAGCTCGTGGGCATCACTGGAGCATGGCTGGGGGGATACAGAGGACACAGATGATATACCTCCCACAGAGGACAGCTTGTCTTTGCCTGTGGGCAGCCTGGCACATATGGCTGACTACATGCTGCAGTGCCTGCGCAATGACAGCCGAGTTGCCCACATTGTAACTTCTTCTGATTACTGGGTGGCCACCCTGCTGGATCCCCATTACAAGGACAATGTGCCGTCCTTAATTCCCTCACTGGAGCATGAGAGGAAGATGCGCGACTACAAGAGCACACTGGTAGAGGCCTTGCTGAGGGGATTCCCAAATGACACCGGGGGCTCAGCGGAAGCACAAGGCGAAGGCAGAGGAGGAGGAGGGGGAAGAGGCCACCAACACAGCTGTGCTACCGCCAGCGCCTCAGAAGGCAGGGTTAGCATGGCCGAAATGTGGTAAAGCTTTGTCAGCAGCCCGCCACAACAAACAGCACCACCAGCCGATAGACAACGTCTTAGCAGGAGGCAGCATTTCAGCAACATGGTGCAAGAGTATGTGTGCATGCGCCTACACGTACTGACTGATGGGTCTGCCCCATTCAACTTCTGGGTCTCCAAATTGGCCACATGGCCTGAGCTTGCCCTTTATGCCTTGGAGTAGCTGGCCTGCCCTGCAGCCAGTGTATTGTCAAAACGTGTGTTTAGCACGGCAGGGGGCGTTATCACAGACAAGCGGAGCCGTTTGTCCACATCCAACGTGGACAAGCTAACCTTTATTAAAATGAATCAGGCATGGATCCCACAAGACTTGTCTGTACCTTGTGCAGAATAAACATTTAGACCGGACTCACACAGCCATTCACATACTTGTTTTTTTGAATAGGCCTCAATACAAAAAAAAAAAATAAACATGTTGGCTACCTCCTCCTACTCCTCTACCACCGCCACTTCCACCTACACTGCCTAGTAAACCTCTAGGCTCCTACTCCACATCCACCCCCCTTCCCATTTTTTATTTGATATTAATTTATTTTCCCTATCCCCATTTTTTTGTAGGGCACTTGCCCTACTCTTACCCCCATTTTACTTCCTTTTGCACCCCTCTAGGGCTTTCCACGACTTTGTTACAGCCATTTTTGTGCCTAAAAGTTCGGGTCCCCATTGATTTCGGCCGGACCAGCAGAACCCGAACTTCCAGAGGTTTGCTCAACTCTAGTAGCAACCCTTCCGGCTTCATTGTTGTCCTTATACATTCTTTGGCTGCCAGACAATGCCTCGCATTTCCATTATAGAATAGCTGGAGATTGAGAGACTTCCTCTCATTGTTATGTAGATATTTGGCAACTGGGAATGTTTAAGAGAAGGTTTATCAATGTTTTCACCCAAGCTTCACATAGCTTTCTGCACATAATTTGCACATTTTCACTCAAGATTGAAATTCTTACTCCCATTGTATTTATCACAGTGGTTTTCACACTTTTTCAAAGCAGAATTACTCAATATTAATTGGGTAAAAATAAAATGAAGCAACGCCTCCCGATGTTCATAACATCTGTTTTTTAATGGAAAGAGTTCTTTTTTTGTATTATTCATCCTATTTATCACTCTGGGAATGTGGGTTTGGTACAGTTGAGTGAGAAGGCCCCACAAAATGCAACATAAACTTTGCACTTCCTCAGTGGGTTCCCTTCAATAAGAGAGACTAATAAAATCTAAAACTAGCTGAAGCTGTATATAGTAAAGCAGATTATAACATCTTGATAAAACAACATCACAGTATAGAGTTTGGAAATGTACATTAAATTAAAATTCCTTTGTCATGGCGACTTTTTATATTTACATTTCATTTGTTTAGAGGATCTGCTTGTGCCTCCTGCATAAGAAATGAAAAATATGTTTCTCAAGCTGGTGACCCACATTTACACCTTTGTTATATACCATATATACCAACACCGTGGTCCCCCACTATGTGTTACAGCGCTATTCCTCTGTTATGTTTAGCAGGATGCACATAGGTGAAAGGGGAGCATAACATATAAATATTTCCATATATATATACTTGTAAAACGAAATGATATATGTCGAAGTCGATCAAAATCTAAAATAATCAGAGAGAA
>BLSH010494988.1:299347-322998 GCA_018402905.1 Glandirana rugosa | reverse complement strand
TCTATATTTCAAAGTCCATCACCGAACACCACGTGACCATCAAAGAGCGTCCCTCAGGACAGATCCTTACCAAAAGATGTGTGCTAGGCACTCTCATGCACTAGCAGAACTCACGTGTTGTGCTTCTATATATGCACCAGCTGGTCTCAACCTCCACTCAGACGGGTCTCCACACATAGGATAAAATATAAGAAAATCGCACCATAGTGTAAAATCCTTAAAGCTTTTTATTTGTAAAATATTAAAACTGCAAGAAGTTCACACATATATAAAGCCTTAGAGGTAACCCCCCAATGTGCAGACTCTTACCAGATGCAGTAAATCAAAGAGCATATCCCACAGGCTGTATAACTCTGCAAGCACACACCGTCCCAGGACATCTTCACAGCCCTTCGGCAGCGTTCCTCCCCTCCACTCTAATCTCCCCGTCCAGCAGTGAGCATGAGCGATAGGAAGTCTCACAGGTGCCTGAAATGACTGACGGCCGTCCTAGCCAATCACGACGCGTTTCGTCGTATCCCGACTTCTGCTGGTGATTATTCTCAGTATCTGCTCTTATTCTGTATGTGTGGACTCTGTGCAGTACCACTCCTCATACATTTGTTGTTGCTCTTCTGTATTTTCTTTAGGAATGGACCGGATTGAAGTTTCCAGCACTAATGGTTCCATGTGCCGGACCAGCCTAGGGACATTGAGATGGATCCTGTAGGAAGGTGAGAACAGTTTGAGTTTTCTGCTCCCATCTCCATTGCATTTCATCCCAGAGTGTTGCTTTCTTCCTTCTTAGTTCTTGGATTATAAGATGCACGCTCTTTTCCAGATTCATGGACAGGACAGATTGGGACGCTAGCTGATGTTTGGGGGGGGCGGAGTTGTAGTTCATCCAAAGGCCTGGCTAGCACCAATGTACTTTGCTACACAAGAGAGGCTGTCTGGTTTCAGTGAGAGAAACCTACAGCTCTCACCCACAAGGGTAGTTCCAGCGGCTGCTAGCTGTGGTGAAGGAGAGGTATTGTAGATGTCTGATAAATTTCCCTTCGGACCAGGAGGACAGGTGTAATGGTCAGCAAGTAGTGTACTGGGGAGGAGTACAAGAGAAGTGTAACGGTCAGCAAGTAGAGTGCTGGAGGTGAAGAAGTGTATATAACGGAGGTGTATATAGCATGTCCTATGTTGAATTACTGGGCATCCCACAGACATCCCTAATCCCTATCCAAGTTCAAACTCCTAAATAAAACAACAAAAGCAAAGTACCGGCCTGTTCAGTGACTTTGGATGTGTGGAATACGTGCGATTGAGGGCAGCAGGCGGGTGGACCACAACTTTCAGCCACTTTTAAGGGAGCACATGGGTACACAGAGATCAGGGACGCACCGAACCCCCTGCTGTGAGCCGCAGCCGCAGCATTTGTGAACCCAGCCTTAGAGAGGATATTCCTTTTACTTTGGAGAGATCTCCTCTTACTTCCTGCAGTGTTTCAGGGACAGGAATTGAAGGGAAATCTCCATGATGGGCAACAGAAAAAAAGCCTAACAAGGGTCTTAATCAATTTTTACTTAATTAAAAACTAACCAAAAAAAAAATTAGAATTTACATACTCTTTAATTGGTAAAATTATAAAGGGCAGTGTGGAACCGGGAGGTATCATTTTCTACTTCTCTCTTCCCACCCTGAACTGGGCAAAAAGCATCATTATAGCATCATTATAGTGTCAATATAGGCACATTTCAAAAATGTTGGTCAAGCCCCACCCCTGGTATCATGCAAATATTTCAGTAAAAATATTCCTATAATAAGTGACAATATACAGCTTAATTTTAACTACACAGCCCAACAAACGAGAGAAGATATGATTTCTATTTCTTGAACTACAGTGAGCCTCCTGACTCCTCTCACCACTCCCTGTGCCCCCTTCCTCTATTCCTCTTTGCAGAATTGAGCCACAGATGTTCAGCAGTGACCAGAAGAGAGAAACAATTAAAAAATATTTTCCCAGTTTGTACATTTTAAATCTTGGTGTTGCTCCTCCTCATTCTTCTGCCCCAGGCACTGGCTGACTATGGTAAATACAGACTCACTTTTGGCCCATTAAATATCCCATAGTAAAAGCAATTTCTAATATCTGTCTCTTAGGTGCACAAAATATACCAGTTGATCCTGCCAGAAATCTAGTGAGATCCTAACTTTCTCTAGACTCTGTTGCACTGTTATCAGCCCTGCCTAGTTCACCTCTGAGAACTACAGAACACCCCCCTCCAATGTTATGGAAATGAAAACAGAGGGAGGTGCTCTATCATCTGATCTTGGAGTGACAATGCTGAGCTTCCATAGATACGGTGCAACGGGTGAAGGTTGTCACACTAGGACAAAAGATGTATTGCTGGCAGAATCAACAGTTGAAAATAAAGAAAGAAAAAAAAAAAGAGAAAACAAATGCAGCCATCACATCTCACGACTGGTAAGCTGCAATATATTACATTTTTGTTTTTAGGTTTAGATACACTTTAATTTAATTTAATTGAATGGCTTTATGCTTGCCTCCTCCTTTAGCAAACCCTAAGTGTAACAATGGGATGCAATTTAATGGAAGTGATGAGAGCCCGGTGTCATCACACCTCTATAGCAGACACACGGTACACATCCAGCCATGGTGGTAATAATGTTCATAAATCCCCATCACTCGGTGTTAGTTATAGCGCTCACTGCAAGCTCATCTATAAATAGAGGTGCTGCCTACTGATATGTGGGGGGAACTAATTAACGGTAAAAGTGCTTACATGTAACACAATGGCGATGTCACTTAACAAGACAAACTTCCAGAACCCAACTATACCGCCTTGTAAGGGGACCTGCTGCTTCTGAGATCTGATTCTCATCCTGTGACTCCCAGATTGTCTCCTTTGTTTCCCATCATTGTCACATGCAGCCTTGTGGCTTTCCGGTCTGCATTTCCCCCCAAAAAAAGAACCAGAACACTTAAATCCTAAATTATTCTGGCTGATATCTGTTGGCTCTTGGCTGTTCTGATCCATTTAAAGATTAGATGAATGGAAGAAATCAAGAGCCAACTGATCAATTAGAAGTACAGTATCTCACAAAAGTGAGTACACCCCTCACATTTTTGTAAATATTTTATTCTATCTTTTCATGTGAGAACACTGAAGAAATGACACTTTGCTACAATGTAAAGTAGTGAGTGTACAGCTTGTATAACAGTGTAAATTTGCTGTCCCCTCAAAATAACTCAACACACAGCCATAAGGCCTCACACACACAGACTTTTTATGCAGCTCTCCATGTTATTCAATGGCCCCATAAAAACGCCAATGTTTTTGAGCTGTAGAGGGCATCGGCGTTAGTGAGCTAAAAGTAGAAACTACGGCCAGCGCGTTCCAAGGCTGTAACGTTTTGGTGTTTTTGACGCCAACGCTCACTAAGGCCCGCCCGACGTTAACCGGTGTTTTTGACGCCATTTTTAGGTTAAAAAATAGCAGAAGAATGTTTTTTTTTAAAAAACGCCCATTGACGTCGACGCTCAATAACGCTTATTAACGCCAAAAAAAAAAAAAAAACGGCGATTTTTTTCCCTGACGTCGGGCCCCACGTTTTGCTTATTTTTAAATACACGCCCATGTGCTTGAGGCCTTAATGTCTAAACCGCTGGCAACAAAAGTGAGTACACCCCTAAGTGAAAATGTTCAAATTGGGCCCAACGTGTCAATATTTTGTGTGGCCACCATTATTTTCCAGCACTGCCTTAATCCTCTTGAGCATGGAGTTCACCAGGGCTTCACAGGTTGCCACTGGAGTCCTCTTCCACTCCTCCATGATGACATCACGGAGCTGGTGGATGTTAGAGACCTTGCACTCCTCCATCTTCCATTTGAGGATGCTCAATAGGGTTTAGGTCTGGAGACATGCTTGGTCAGTCCATCACCTTTACCCTCAGCTTCTTTAGCAAGGCAGTGGTCGTCTTGGAGCTGTGTTTGGGGTCGTTGTCATGTTGGAATACTTCCCTGTGGCCCAGTTTCCGAAGGGAGGGGATCATGCTCTGCTTCAGTATGTCACAGTACATGTTGGCATTCATGGTTCCCTCAATGAACTGTAGCTCCCCAGTGCCGACAGCACTCATGCAGCCCCAGACCATGACACTCCCACCACCATGCTTGACTGTAGGCAAGACACACTTGTCTTTGTACTCCTCATCTGGTTGCCGCCACACAGCTTTACACCATCTGAACCAAATAAGTTTATCTTGGTCTCATCAGACCACAGGACATGGTTCCAGTAATTCATGTCCTTAGTCTGCTTGTCTTCAGCAAACTGTGGGCTTTCTTGTGCATCATCTTTAGAAGAGGCTTCCTTCTGGGACAACAGTCATGCAGACCAATTTAATGCAGTGTGCGGCGTATGGTCTGAGCATGTGAAATAATTGTTTAGTGGAGATTTACTAAAATTGGAGCACACGGAATCTGGTGCAGCTCTGCATAGTAACCAATTAGCTTCTAACTTCAGCTTGTTCAGGAAAGCTTTGACAATAGAATTTAGAAGCTGATTGGTTACTATCCAGAGCTGAACCAGATTCTGTGTACTCCAGTTTTAGTAAATCTCCCCCCTCCTTCTTGATACCAGAGTCACAACCATTCTGACGTATAATAATAATGGATATATGGACTTTAATTGAACATTTGACGCTTGATTCCATCCATTCATCTAATCTACTTAATCAGGAGGGGTTCTACTTCAGTGGGTCAACCCCACACCCCCACCCCCACCTTGTATCTCCCAAACAGCTGAGATTTATTCAACAAGAACTTACATTTGAAGAAAAACTAAGCTCCTGGTCCAGCACTTCTATTGCTCTTCTTGCATCTGATCCATTTGGATTTTAAATATTGCTTGCGATGAACAAGTGGTCTATAGCTGGCCATTGCACGGCTAAATATGAAGCAGAAAGGACGGCCTTTGTTTTAAAGTGGATCTCTCAAGAACTTTACAGGCCTGCATGAACACATTGCCTACATGTTACAATGTACAACAAACATCATTTTTAAAAGCTCCACCTTTTACCTTTAAATAAAACCCCATCCCTGAGCTCCATTCCAGTACTGTCTAGGCCGAGATGATGTGATCAGTCTGCTGCAGGCAGAAGGAAGCATTTCTTTATCCTCCTCTCCCCCAGTGATCAGACTGTAACATTTTAGCAACTTTTTAGCAATCACAATGTGAGAGGCTGGTCTGTATCAGACATTTGTGAACACATTTACATCTAAGCATTTCAGTCCAGGTAGTAAATACTAAATGGTGATTGAACAAAGATAGTGCTGTCCTTCATATGAGAAGAAACAAATCAGTAAGGAGATCAGCAAAGCAGCCTTTATATTTCTATCAGTACAGGTTTCCTTCAAATGTCTGGGAATAATTCTTGGCTTGCAGTACTAAAAGAAATCCACTAGGTGTAGCTGTTTACACAGAGTACCTGGATATCAGGTAAAGCTAATCAGAAAAAGAAGAATAAAGCCTCTATTCTTCATTTCCTTCAGGCTGGGTTTTCATTCCTACAAGATATAACCTCTGTACTTATTTATAATGTATAACTAAATATAATTTATGAACTTATAGTTAACAAAATGTAAAACGATCATTGTAATAAAATGGTCTATATATATATCTATAATAAGATAAACTTGCCCATACTGATTTATTTAACCAAGTAACTTTTTTTTGTTTTGAGTAAATTACATTTTTTTGCTCTCTGTGACTTTGTTGGGGACGTTTTATTTCGCTTCCTGTTCTGGTGACACCAAGGGGACACAGCTGTGAGCTAAACTTCCTGTTTCTTGTCTTTGGTCATTTTCATAGATTTTCATACACTGTCACTAGCTCTGATGCTGTATATCTTAGTGTGGCAATATGCAGCTTTATGATTGTAAGCTCTGAATAATAGTCTAACGTTTCCATGACAATACAAACTGGATTAGAGTTTCTCCTGATATAGAAGGCATTTTATTCTTTTATTTTCTTTTAGTTAAACTACCGCTTTATGGGGGGGGGGGCGCGTTAGAAACACAGCTCAGCCGCCTATTTTTACGATCCTTCAACCACAAATTTAAGGACCAGTTCTCACCAGAACACAGTGCGAGAAACCTGCGTTCCGTGTGCGTTACCCACATCGCAGTCAAAATGCACTGCAGTTGTGATCTGCAGTGGGTGTCAAGGTTAGGTTAATGACACCCCAAACACAAGTTGCAAATGCAGTGCGTTGCCCGCAGCGGATCGCATGCTACAGAAGAACCATGTGAGGTGGTTGCAGTGAGTCTCCAAAAGTAGTGCATGCGCTACTTTTGGTGCGGTGCAGTTTCAGCCCATTCAAAATTAATAGGCTGAAATCACACCGCAGAGAACTGCATGTGCATCGCACAGCCACGCATAGCTCATTCCTGTGTGATCCGGCCTCATAGTAAGCCTTATAAGGTATCTCAGTGCTGCTGATTGCTGCAAAATGGTTGATAGTTTTCTGCCCTAGCCAATCAACTTAGATGATCGAATCCAAATTTAAACTGAGTCTGAATAGATCAGAAGGGAAGCTATGGCTATTCAATCATTTTGTAGATTTGGACATTTTAAGTGAACCTCTAAAAAAAAAAAATCCCAGGAGGGAGGAGAGTAGCACAGCCTTGGTGCAGAATGACCCATGGAAGTGAGGAACTCATCGGGATGTACCGTGGCTGATGTTCCCCCAGTTGATGTGGATGTATTTGTCGTGGTCACTGCGGCACTGCTCGTGTTGGAAGCCTAGGGAGTGGAGTAGCTCGTGTTGTATTATACCCCAGTGGAGACATTTGGGTTTTGTGAGCGATAAATCCTATACACCGGCTACACGTCCAACATACGACCAGCATCTATGAAAGAAAGAGAGATATAGGGCAGTATATAAGGTAGTATATGGGGCAGTATATAGGACAGTATATAGGACAGTACAGGTTCATAGGTGCGATGTTGTCTATGGATGAGGTTGGATCTGGGGGGTATCTGCTCACATTCCTGTAATCCTACATATATGTTCATACATCAGTCTGGTCACAATAAGAATATCTGATGATCAGATTGTACATACAAGTCCAACGGTGGATTCTGTGTTGGATCTCATGTGTTCTGTCTTTACCAATGAAATGAGAAGATAGCACAACACTGACTGTAAGATTAAAAACTCCACCTGCCACCAATTACATCCAATTTGGATAAGGGACAGTCTGCAGCCTTATTGTTATTTGAAACTGGATTTCTGTAGTATTGCAATAACAGAAATATCTTAAGGGATCAGTGCTGCATATAACAAAATACAGACTATTAAGATCCCTCAAACATCTTCCCCTGTCATTAAAGGGAATGTCTATAGTGCTTTAGATCCTATATTTATATATGCTCAGAACTAATGGCCGGTTCACACTGGCGCGACTTTGAAGTCGCGTCGCACAACGCAACTTTATCGTGGCTTGCATACAACTTCAACAACAGAAGTCAATGCAAGCCACTATGAAGTCGCCCCCTGTAAGGTTAAATGTTTTGAAAAGATTTTATGTTCAGCCAGATAAACATCTTGCATATAAAATGTATCATATTTACCATGTGGATGAAGCAGATAGAGCTCTAGAGTTTGCAGTGCAATATGTTTTCTCCTTGCAAGTTACATTTTGAATACATTGTATTTAATGATCCTACTACCTTGGGTCATATTTCTGGGGTAATTGGAGCTGTGTGGAAAAGGTTCACTGGTATATCATCATAGCTGCTATATGAAAACTCCTGATTTATCTTGAAGGTTGTCTGTTGAAGGTCATTGACCTATAAATGGATAAGATTGGTTCTATATTGTATCAATCTTCTGAGATCCTATGGGGGGATGCAGAGAAAACACTGGAATGCCATCTTGTTCTGGACTCCATTTTAAGATGCCTCCTCCTTTCTATCTCCCTCCATTTCACATTTCATGTTTTTCACGTGCAAAACATTTACTTTCTATTTCTTCAGAAGTGAAACTTAGTTCACGGGCTTTCTTCTCCTAGGTGACGTATAAACACACCCTTCCCTGCTTGGGAGGAGTCCAGTTACGTCATATATCTTCTTGCCTATAGTTTTACATTATTCTAGAAATTCCTCAAGCCTTGCTACGCCCCTTATATCTTTGTATAAGTGATAACGCGCCGTAATAAACTTCAGAATAATTTTGGCCTACAATCTGTCTGTGTGTCTAACTTCCTAGGCTAAAGTTATTCTCCTGGATCCTGAAAAGGTATACTGAGATGGTCCAAGCCAGTCAGGACAGCAGGCCTTGCTGACACCCCAACAAACTTTGGAGGCCCCACCAAGATTCAGAAGGTCATCTTCAGAATTCCCGGGTAAGATTTTTATTATCTGCTGGGAAATATCTGAAGCGCTGACCAACATCCGAATAAAATTGCTTTTTGGTGTACGCACCAAGACCCACCCCGGGAGCGGGTAGTGCGGTACATTAACGGGGGAGGCGCTGCACGTAAATTCTAGCCGGTTAGGGGGAATTATTTTGTGTCTCCAGGAGACACCCTATGGTTCTGGGAAACATAGTCATAATAAGTGCCTTATTGTTTTGTGTCTCCGGGAGACACCATATGTTTCCGGGAAACATATGTATGGTCCTGATTTCTTTCCAGGAAAGAAGGTTGGTTGGACGTCTCACTGTATCTAAATCTCTTTTTATTGTGCTTCTCTTACTATCACTAGAGTGATAAGATAATTTGTTTGTGTGGTATAAGGGTCCAGGTGGTAAGTGCAGACCATTATCACTGTCATTTATCTCCTGTGTATTTCCTTGTGTGATACCCAAGACTTCCCTCGGTGTTCAATAAGATAAAGGCTTCCCGAGTATAGGAGAATTATACTGCTTTGAACACGAGGTCTGAGATAAAATGCATGGAAAGATTTTTCAAAGTCCAGTGTTTCAAATGTCTTGTGATGTAAAGTAGGACATAATTAGAGCCGTTGTACAACCAGATTACACTCTTCATGCCTGGTCAGCTACTAGAGAAAACCCCCAAGACCCTCAGAGAATAGACGAGATATGCAAGGCGTCAGCCTGTGTATGTGAAACTAATTACTGTCTAGTTAACCCATGGGTGGACAATCTCGCAGTATGCTGAGTTTTCCATGTTGTACATATGAACTGCTGTTAAGTTAAATGCATTCTGTTCTGTAGTGAAAGTGAGATGATAAACGGGTAATGATAAGTGTAGCTGGTTTATATCTTTGAAGGTCTATGTAAGTTAAACATTGGAAAAGAAAGTTCTGTAAAGTTGTGAAAGAGTGAGAAAGATAGAAGTTTTTGTCAGAAAGTCTTTGGTAAGTTTAATTGTAAGAGAGAAAAGCAGGGAAGTATTTAAGAACCTTAAAAGAAAGTGATAAAATAATATGTATGTTTTGTATACAGCCTAGTGGGCGTGGAAAGGGAAAAGGATCCACCCACTGACAAAAAAACCAAACTGCATCATTTACTGAGAATCATTTGAACAAGATAGTTGACCAGTAAAGACCAGGCTTAGAGCACCTTTACTTAACAGTATATGATAGGACAATATTGAATGATCACAGGAGATGGATGTCTATATATATATGTTATAAATTGATTTAAGTAATGAATGTAATGAAGTGTGAAATTTTAAAATACAGTATTAATGATTGTTTTATGAGTTGTTTGTTAATATAGAAGAAACTAGATCTGTATGGAATTGAACCAGAAATTGAAATAGTAACATCAATATAAGTGTGATATGTGGTCCCACCCTTAGGGAATTTTACAGGCAGCAGGTTTTGTTGTCCCCACATCTCACTCAGGCGACCCACGGGGGAGTCTTGGGCATGGTGTGATGGGAATGATGCCTGGAGAATTGCAGAGGGTGGGAATACAGGTTATAAATGTATAGCAAGAGGTGTTAGACATTCCTGAACGTTTTGTGTGGAAGGAGGATAAATGATTGGACATATTGCTGACAGAGGAAGAAGGGGGAGAACTGGCCACTCTTCCCCTGACACTCTGATCAGCCAGCAAAAGTAATATTGGGTTAATGAAAACTGCGGATGCAGTAATCATAACTCCAAAGGTTCCTTCCGCCCACACAAAAGGCAATATCCCCTGAAACAGAGGAACAAAAGTGGAAACACAAGGTTGTACAAGGGAAGGTAACCTGTGGTTAGGCCCAGATTCTAACCCAATCCTGTCTAGCAGTTTGTTCCATCCCCAGGTATTGCATCAGAAGGTGAAAGACCCATCCTTGTGGAACCAGGAGATTGGATCTGGATAAAGGTGCACAAAAGGAAGAACTGGGCATCCCCCCGATGGGAAGGACCCTACCAGGCACTCTTAACCACACCTACCGCTGTCAAAGTCAGTAAGCAAACATCCAGATCCTGAATATCCCCGAAGGCAGCAGAGTGTCCCCAAAGTCATTAGACTAGAAAACAAATATATGTGAGTGAGTGTTGTGAATGGAGGAACATCTTTTCTTTTAAATAAAGGGATTCACATCCTGGAAGGAGAGACCACCTCCCTCCTACAAGAGGTGAAAGTAACACTGTGAACTCAACACATAGGGATAGGTAGATAAGAAGTGACCATGATTTTTCTGCTGTCCCCGGGATACCACAAAACCCCTCAAGGAAGGTTCCTGATTATTGCTTGTACCTTATTCGCCATGGATCTTGGCACCTATTGGCTCTGGGAGACTTTGAAGTTGAGAGAAAGAATGTCAGCTCTCTCTAAGAGAAGGATGAGAAGGGTGAATACAGGAGAGGTCAAGGGGTGGGGTGTACAAGAAACACCAGTGTTGAATATGGAAGCTTCAAACCAGACCATAGTGTTTACCTTAACAAAGAACCAGGTATTTGACCCAACAAAAGTTACTTATGACCTTGGGGTCTATAATATATATATGTGTGGGAAGAATAAGGCATGTGGTGATTGGGAGAATGTATGGTGGACAACAGACCCCCACAAGTGGGAGACTAGTTCAGCTAGGATTCCTCCAGATGACATAAGTACCTATCAGAGGATCTCCTTAGCGAAGGGAAGCCAAGGGACCATTAACCTCACAGTACAGAACCCAGAGGTTAAAGACAGTGGAGTATATAGGCTAGGAATAACTATGTCAGGAACGGATCCTTGGGCTGAAGTCAAACTTCAGATAAACCCTTCCCAAAGTGCCCCTGCCGGTGCCATGGGAAACTTACCCCCTGAGGTTGGAGAGCGACAGGACAACGAGGTAGTTGGGGTAGTAATACAGCCAGAAGATAGACTGAGCATAGAGACTGGTTACTCTGACAATGAATGGCTGGAATGGATGAAGTTTACAGCCAATTCTACTAATGCCACTGACTGTGTAGTGTGCGTCAGTGGAAGACCAAGCCTAGCGACTGTTCCAGTCCCTCCAGTTTTCAATATGACATGTATTTTATTGGCGATGCAAGGTAAAGCAGATAATGAGGGTTACAAAACAGAAATTGATAAGTTTCCTGTGACTGGAATGAAAACCAAGCCAGTAGGTGTGACAGTCTATAAGGGGAATTACTCTTGTTTTAATAATACTCTTAAACCGACTTCACATGACTTTAGATATTGCACAACTACATATCAGATCAGAAGTGATGGAAGCTTCCCAGTCTCACTGCTTACCAATCAAACACAAGCTCTAGCAGACACTTGGTGGTTGTGCGGAGACAATAAACTAAGGCCTTTATTGGGCTCAAATTGGGCTGGGATATGTACATTGGTGAAGGTAGTTCAACCCTGTTTAATCTTCCCTGCCCAACTAGCAGGTGTTCCTATATGGGATAAGGCCACCAGCATAAAATTAAATAAGATAACCAAGCGAGATATTCCAGGGGGAAGTTTTGATAGATCTGTATATATAGATGCTATAGGCATACCGAGAGGCGTTCCTGACAAATTTAAAGCTAGAAACCAAGTAGCAGCAGGTTTCAAATCAATTTTTCTGTTTATATCTGTAAATAAAAATACTGATTGGATAAACTATATATATTACAATCAGCAGCTCTTTGTTAACTACACACGAGATGCAGTCAAGGGCCTTGCCGAGCAGCTTGATGCCACCTCACTGACAGCCTGGCAGAACAGAATTTCCTTGGACATGCTCCTGGCCGAGAGGGGAGGGGGTCTGCGTAATGTTTGGCACCACGTGTTGCACATTTATCCCTAATAATACTGCCCCAGATGGCAGTGTAACCCGAGCATTGAAGGGCTTGGAGATGCTGTCTCAGGAGCTGGCAGAAAATAGCGGGATTGAGGACCCCTTCACTGGATGGATGGAACGCTGGTTTGGCAAGTGGGGCAAGTTTGACCACCTTGGCCACCGCAGTTGCAGTGGTACTGTCAGTATTATTATGCGTAGGCTGCTGTCTGGTACCATACATGAAGGGACTCATCTCGAGGGTAGCAGATAGAGCTGCGGGTGATGTAATGTATGCAGCGCTGTCCACACAAGACCCTGACTCATATGATAAACCAGGATTAGCCACACTGCTTGTATGAGAAAGTGATGCTGTTTTTATGAAAATCCCCACCGAGACAGGTTCCTGAGTTGGGAGTTTAAGTGAGAATCTACATTTTGTAGGTTCAATAGGAGGGGAAAACTAATGTTGGAAGAATGGGCTAAGTCAGGAGTCTTTTATTAAAATGTAGCTAGAGTAATTAATGCTTGATGTGAACCTATAAAATGTTGATTCATAATGTACTAATGAATGTGTTTATTTGAGACAAGAAAACATCCAGTGACAGGAGGAGATGTTGCTGCTCTTGAGAAATTGAAACTCTTGGATATGTGATGATCTGAATTATTTCTTTTCCCGGCTCCAAGATGGATTTCTTATAGCACTGCTTAAATTTTGTTTCACTTTCTATTGGTCACGTGGGAAAACCACCCATTTAACTGCTTGATTGCTAATAGAAGATATAGATATTGATTAGGATGATTATATGATCATCCCTAGGTTACAACTCAGAACACACCTATGTTTATGCATATTTATCACTATAAAAAAATAATAAAATGTAAGCCCTCGTTTTCAGTAGGATTACACATAGGCAGACCTGTTGTACTGTGTTTTGGACTTCATCTATAGCCCCAAGACCACAGTGATAGCTATCACCAGAACTGAAGTCCTGACAAAACACAACACTGCCTGGATTCATGCCACCAGAGTAAAAGTTGGTAAAGAAGAAACCTGACCCAGAGGTCCCAGAAGCAAGAAAGGAGGTACTAACGGGGGCAGAAAGCCCTGACCTTGAAAAGGAAAGTCAAGACAAGGGGGTATTAACGGAGGTAGACAACCTTGACCCTGAAAATGAACTGCTACCTGAATTTTGGACAATGGCCCTTAATTTCCCTGATCCTACCCCCATTTCTAGTGATTTTATTGATATTTTTTATATGTATTAGTACAGAGGTGGCCATTACCCAAAAGGGTAAAACTCCCAGTCTCACAACATTCTGGTATAACACATCAAAACACACATGTAGCCACCTTTACTTTTAACTACTGCCATAAAGTTCACTGTCCTACAGTATTTTGCCAGTGTAAATTTTTATATTCATGGGGGTACATATATATAGATGTCCAAAGAGGGGTCCCAGGTGAATTCAAAGCCAGAGATCAAGTGGAAGCTGGATTTGAATCACTTATCTCCATAATAACTGTTACCGTATATACTCGTGTATAAGTCGACCCGTGTATAAGCCGACCCCCCTACTTTTGCCCAAAAAATATGGGAAAACGTATTGACCCGCGCATAAGCCTAGGGTGTGAAATGCAGCAGCCAGAACACAGGGACAGGGAGCCAGAACACAGGGGTTTTAGCCAGAACACAGGGATTTTAGCCAGAACACAGGGATATTAATGCCAGAACACAGGGATATTAATGCCAGAACACAGGGATATTAATGCCAGAACACAGGGATATTAATGCATATTAATGCCAGGACACAGGGATATTAATGCCAGAACACAGGGATATTAATGCATATTAATGCCAGGACACAGGGATATTAATGCCAGGACACAGGGATATTAATGCCAGGACACAGGGATAATAATGCCAGGACACAGGGATATTAATGCCAGGACACAGGGATATTAATGCCAGGACACGGGGATTTTAGCCAGGACACAGAGACTGTAGCCAGAACACATAAGGGATGAGTAAGGCAGTTTAGTTTCACATTAAACAGAGCTGTACTGCTTCTAAGGGCCGTTCTGTGCTTGTGAGTGTGACTAAACACATTGGAATGTAGAGAATGCTGAGAGAGAGCTGCAGCTCTTCACGGAGATCAGGAGGTAGGCGGGACTGAACAGCTAACATCAGCTTGTCCCGCCCACCTCCCCGACATCAAGCTGAAAATCTGACACCTCTCTCAGCATTCTCTGCATTCCAATCTGATTAATCACACTTACAAGCACAGAACGGCTCTTAGAAGCAGCACGGCTCTGTTTAATGTGAAACTACTGATCACCCACAGACACTGACTCGGGTATAAGCCGAGGTGGGTCTTTTTCAGCACAAAAAATGTGCTGAAAAACTCGACTTATACCCGAGTATATACGGTAATTAGAATGTAGAATGGATAAATTATATTTATTATAATCAACAATGTTTTGTTAACTAACTTGGGTATAGACAACCCATGGGATCAGTATTTTGGGTGGTTCACCGGGTGTAAACAAGCCCTAGTTCAACCTTTTGTAATCATTACTGTTATATTAGCTGAAACAGGTATAATAGTGTGCTGTATTATTTTATGTTTTAGAAAGATGTGCAAGGGAGTAGATAATCCCTCTATGCTCGGATATATAGCGTCAGAACAGATAGAGCCCTTCTATCCCAGCCCTTACTTACAGTACCTAAGAAGACACCGTAGCCATAAGCAGAATGGTATTGCCTAAAATGTCTCTAGACGGGTGGGTATAATCCTTCTTTTACAACAAGGATATCAAGGACAGGATAGTCGCTATGCCCACTGACTTTACCGGGGAGCTATATGCCTCCGATGATGTCTGTGACAATACAAGGTCCGAAAGGGTTTTAGGGGAAACCATATTCATGATTTAAGAGGGGTTATGGGGGGGGGGATGCAGAGAAAATACTGGAACGCCATCTTGTTCTGGACTCCATTTTAAGATGCCCTCTTCTTTCTATCTCCCTACATTTCGCATTTCATGTTTTTCATGTGCAGAACATTTACTTTCTATTTCTTCAGAAGTGAAACTTAGTTCACGGGCTGACTTCTCCTAGGTGACGTATAAATATACCCCTTCTCTGCTTGGGAGGAGTCCAGTTACGTCATATATCTTCTTGCCTATAGTTTTACATTATTATAGAAATTCCTCAAGCTTTGCTACGCCCCTTATATCTTTGTATAAGTGATAACGCACCGTAATAAATTTTAGAATAATTTTGGCGTACAATCTGTCTGTGTGTCTTACTTCCTACGCTAAAGTTATTCTCCTGGATCCTGAAAAGGTATACTGAGACGGTCCAAGCCAGTCAGGACAGCAGGCCTCGCTGACATCCCAACAGATCCGAATTCCAATCACTGACCAGTATTATTACTCTATATATGAGACAACTAACAGAATCCCCATTTACTGATATTTATTAGAAAGCTTTGAGAAACAATAGGGGACTGGCTATGTTGATTGTTAACATGCAACAGGAGACAGTCAGATTGTGGACATGCCACTGGAGACAGTAGGAGACTGTGGACATGCTAGAGGATACAGGCATTTCAGGCATTCTACAAGAGATGGTTAGAGACTGCAGACATGATACAAGAGATGATCAGAGACTGCAGACATGATACAAGAGATGGTGAGAGACTGCAGACAGGATACAAGAGATGATCAGAAACTGCAGGCATGATACAAGAGATGGTCAAAGGCTGCAGGCATGATACAAGAGATGGTTAGAGACTGCAGATACAATACAAGAAATGATCAGAGACTGCAGACATGATACAAGAGATGATCAGAGACTGCAGACACAATACAGGAGATGGTCAGAGACTGCAGACACGATACAAGAGATGGTCAGAGCCTGCAGACATGACTCAAGAGATGGTCAGAGACTGCAGACATGATACAAGAGATGGTCAGAGACTGCAAACATGGTACGAGAGGTAGCCAGAGACTGCAGACATGATACAAGAGATGGTCAGAGACTGCAGAGATAGTACAAGAGGTAGTCAGAGACTGCAGACATGATACAAGAGATGATCAGAGACTGCAGACATGGTACAAGAGGTAGTCAGAGACTGCAGACATGGTACAAGAGGTAGTCAGAGACTGCAGACATGGTACAAGAGGTAGCCAGAGACTGCAGATAGGATACGTGAGATGGTCAGAGACTGCAGACAGGAAACAAGAGATGGGCAGAGACTGCAGACACGATACAAAAGATGGTCAGAGACTGCAGACATGATACAACAGATGGTCAGAGACTACAGACACGATACAACAGATGGTCAGAGACTGCAGACACGATACAAGAGATGGTCAGGGACTGCAGACACGATACAAGAAATGGTTAGATACTGCATACTTGATACAAGCAATGATCAGAGACTGCAGACATGATACGAGAGATGGTCAGAGACTGCAGACATAATAAGAGAGCTGGTCAGAGACTGCAGACATGATACAAGAGATGGTCAGAGACTGCAGACAAGCTACAGATTTTGTTTCACTTCTTAAACAGATAGAACAAAGTGCTTTCAGGGGTATTTAACAGACCAAATGGGAACAAATAGTAGATGTTCATTGTTAGTGTTTACATACTTACTGTACATATACATAAGTGTTATTTTATACAGTATTATATTATACATTATGTAATTGCACATTATTTCCCTCTCTCTTATAGGTTGGTTTGTTTATAATTCTGTTTTTTTTTTAAATGCAAGTTCAATGTTATTTTTCTTGTCTAACTTCTTTTGCAATCAGACAGTGGGGAGGCCGTGGAATGGATCGATGTATGGGTGACAGTAGAGGGGCGTACAATGGAGAAAAATTGTGTCCTGATTTCCCACCGAGGAATACATCACAATTATCCAGGTCATTACTTGAATGGTGGTGAGACTTATTTAACATGTACAGGTTGATTGCTCAATTAGGTTTGTCAGTTTAATTGCTTTTTAGTTTATCTTTATATGCTAATTGCATAGTTAACCTCTGCCTGACTGTTACGTTGAAAGCAACATGTATGAGAAAAGGGGGAACTATTTGCCTCCCCATATTTTTCTTAAAGTGACACCAAATGATATCCTTATTCTCCAAAACGAATCTATACACATTCATTACTATACTCAATGACCCTGTAAATGATTTTTCATGAAAAGTTACTTACTGTGTTTTTCTCTCTCCTTGTAATGTTCCATGTGAGCTCCCAAAACTCTCCTCTCCCCCCTTGCTTACGTTTGATTGGAAAGAGCGTTGCATTGGTGTGCACTGCTCTATGCACACTACAAATCCCACAGCCCATAGTTCATCTTGGAAGGAAACAAAAGAAGGTGGCTACATTCCTACATACAGTGGGTTGGTGGGGAATGTAGCCACCCTCTAACACAGTGGTTCTCAACTCCTGTCCTCAGGACCCACCAACAGGCCAGATTTTAAGGCTACTTTCACGCTGAAGCAGCAACCGCGGTCGTGGTAAAACTCCGCTAGTGTTAGCAGAGTTTTACCAGCGATATGGCTCCGCCAGAGGCGGCTCTCTAATTAGACAAATTAGGCGGTCGCCTAAGGCCTCACACTCACAGGGGCCTCGCAACCGCCTAATTTGACACTGACACCAGCACTGAAATAGAGAGTACTGATACCAGCACTTTAAAGCTCTTAATTATATGCAATTTATAAAGTTAATTTTTTTTATCACTTGAATTATTTTTCCCAATATGGGCTTGAATGGGGCCTCATGTCTAGGTTTTGCCTAAGGCCTCACAAAGCCTAGAGCCACCTCTGGGCTCCGCTATGCGGGCGGGAGCGCCGCGCTTTTAACCCCCCACAAGGGGTTAAAATAGGGTTAAAAGTGCCGGCGCTCAGCGCTACCAAGGCAGTGTGCAGCTGCTTCGGAAGCGCTTGCCATTCACTTCAATGGCAGGGGCGGTAGAGGAGCTGCTTGCAGGACTTTTTGTAACGTCCCGCAAGCGCACCGCCCCAGTGTGAAAGCACTCATAGCTTTCACATTGGGGTGGATTGGGTGGGATTTTTGAGGTGCTTTACAGATGCTATTTTTAGCTAAATAGCACCTGTAAAACGCCTCAGTGTGAAAGGAGCCCAAGTATTACCTTGGGGAGATGCAGACTAGAATACTGCAATCACTGAGCAGCAAATTATATCACCTGTGATGTATTTCAGTTATCCTGCAGACCGGGCCTGTTAGTGGGTCCCGAGGACCGGAGTTGAGAAACACTGCTCTAACAGGAAGTCAGTTCACAGCAACAATTGGAAAGGGAATTTGGAGGCTTGCTGAGAGCAATAGAAATTACTTTTTGGAGTTCAGAATACACACATGAAGAGATTTGATTTTTTTAAAAACCAAAGTTTAGCGTCACTTTAAAGTAAACCTGTGAAGGATATATAAGAGCTTCCATTGTAGACCTCCTCCTAAAAAAAAAAAGCAAAAAAAGAAAATTGCACTTTCCAGCATCTGACAAATTACGAGCACATTTTGCCACCCGGGAAATGTATTCACAGTCCATAGTAATATATTGCTGTTTGCTAGCTGTACATGAGTATACACTGTGCTGAACTACATGCGTTACTGATCCTGATGACTGAGCGACTTCCCCCATCATAAGGTCGGATTTGTAAGTAGTTTGGCTCTTCATGGCAAGGAACAAACTGTAGGCAAGTCACAACTGTCACCTCCTCCATGGCAGCCTGGATGGTCGCTTTTTCCTCCAATGCTATAACAAACAACAAAGGCAAACATAATAGATGAAGACTTATAGTACTAAGTGGTCATTTTGTTCCATTAATACACTGTTACCAAGCAGTGAAACATCCTCCTATAATTTTAAATGCTCCTCTCTGTGCTCAACGCAATATCTCCATGTCCTCCAAAGCTCGCTCCCCATAGGTGTGCGCACAGGGGTGCCGGTGTACCTGGGAACACCCTAAACACCACATGTGGCACAGATTCCATTTGCTGCCTGGGCCATTATGTAATTTACAGGTCCCTTCCTTTTGCGAATGAACACAGTGAGTGATCAGTACCGATCACTCACTGTGTTTATACATAACTGAAGTATAGTAAACTGTGTTATATAAACACACACACACGGATGTGTGTTTGAGGTTTTTTGGTGCACACCCTAATGCAATAGCCTGCGCACACCTATGTCACTCCCAGCAGAAGAGCAACACTACTGTGAACTTCTGGGTAGGTTGCACACCAGAAGACACCGGTTGGAGGGGGAGGAGGACTGGCTTGCCATTCAAGTAATGCTGGAGAATGGTTGCATGCTGAGACCACGTATGCAAGAGTGACTCCATGGGACATGGAAAGAAGGAGGATAAGTAGATTTTCTTTTCTATGTCTCCTGGACCTAAACAAGCAATTGACCCTTGCAGTCCAGACGCAGCCCCACTATATGGGATAATTTTCACATTTGTCAGAGTTTGGCTTTAAGGCAGCCCATTGGCCTGCCCAGGCAGCACCCTCTTGAGCTGAAAAACAGACTTTGCCCTTTTTTTGTGACACAACATTGGGGTGCACTGCAACGCAGATGCATTGCCTAAAGGCCCGTACACACGGCATAATTATCGCCCCAAAATTGTCGTACGACAGCCTGCCGTACAATAATCCGTCCGTTAGTACACTCCATTCGACATTTTGAATTAACGTCCAACAAAAGTTGCATGAGCAGACTAGAAAACTTTTGTCTGCCGACAAAGGGTCGTCTGATTTTGGGCTCGTCTGTATAGAAGTTGGACAAACAAAATTTGTAACATGCATGTTTGGAACCCAGGAATGAGCTGAAAGTGTTCGGTTGTGTAAACACGAAATTAGCGGAAGGGGCCCAAAGGGTGACGCACGAAAACTGAACTTCCTCTTTATACGCTCATAGCACGTCATTACGTTCGCATTTGTCGAACGATAACTTTACTCCCGTCAGTACACTAGATAAAATCATGGACAGCCGATTTTGGAAAGTTGGACGTGCGGTAGGCAACAAAGGGCTGCATCTGGCCCCCGGGCTGCAGTTTGGAGACCCCTGCCTTAGAATGTTGGGATGTCATTCAACTTGGTAAAATTTGAGCTTGGTGCTGCCCCCTAGAAAGGCCCCTTCACACCACCAGCCAAGCTGAACACATGGGCCCTGGTGTGTACTGTGAGGAACAGTCAGGGCTGGTGCAAGGATTTTTGACACCCTAGGCGAAACCTCATTTTGCCGCCTCCCCTTTGGCTCCACCCCCTTTGCCCTGTCAATGTATACGATGGGGGTGGAGATTTTTGCAGAGCCTTTCTACCTGTGCCCCTGGATCCGCCTCATTTTACCGCCCTGGTGTGTTGCCAGCCACGGCTCTCCAGTGACATGTGTGATCGATGCAGAGTAGTGATGGATCAACAGCGGATGAGCGCCCTGGGTGGCAGTGGCGCCCTAGGCGGCCGCCTACTCCGCCTAGTGGTAGAGCCGGCCCTGGGAACAGTGCTGATAAGCTGAATGGGCCCTAAAGCTGCCCCATTGGTACTGCCCCATGAGTGACACTATGGAAAACACAGCCCTGAATCATTATAACCGCCCAACAACCTACATATTTTTTTGGCACAATTCCTTTAAATTGGAACTATACTCACCTCCAGTTCAGCCATGCAGCATCCTGCTGCTCCTTGATGGCCGCTGACATCTTTGGGTGACCGGCTTCAGGGCTTGGCATTGCTGAATTTATACAATAAGCTATTCGTGTGCAGATCACTGTACAGGGGCGGACAGGCAGGCAAGTAACTTTAATGCTGAAAACACATAGCATGCCTCTGCATTAAAAATTCTGCATGTTCGCCCATTTTTAATTTACGCCATAAAATTCCACCTTAATAAAACTTCAAAAATTTCGAAGCATAAAATTGTAATAGTCAAATTAAAAATTGCTTTCAAGTATATCTAAAACCAAAACTTTTTTTTTTTTTGTTCCAGACAGTAGGGAATGTCCCTTTGGCTAGACTTTCCTTTACTTCCTGTCTCCACACATACAGGAAGTAAGAAGAGACTTTTACAAAGGAAGGGATTTTTTTTTCTTTAGACAGTTGTCACTGGAGCATCCCCTTTGGAAGATTTCTTCTCACTTATAGTACCAGTGATAGGACAAATACAGAGGGTGACTCTCCCTTAGGGGGACACAGATAGCTCTAAAAACCTAAGGAGGAATGAAGAATAGGAGCACCACTGTTATAAGCTATTATTCACATTTTTTCACCTCCTGAGTGCCGTGTGTGCATGGCCATTCAAATGAAATGGGCTGCTGTACCTGCAAGAAACATATTCCAATGTGTGGGGGTGCCATTAAGAATTAATGGCACCCCTACGCACCTGAAAAACAGCAAATATTTAAAGAAAGTGTAGCATGGTGCCTCATTGATTGGTGGACATACTAAAAGCTTCCTTTGCAGCATTTGGCATTTGGTCACATTACATCCCAGAGCCAAAAAGGAATTTGGTGCTAGAAGACTTACATACAGGAAGTGAAGGGAAATCTTTACCATGGGACACCGAGGGCAAAACAAACAAAAAACAATTGTTATGACAATTCCCTACTCCAAGAGAAATCTTTGGCTTTAGATATGTTTTGACAGCAAACTGGATCTTCACTTTAGGCCACATTCACACTAGTGAGATTTCAGATGCGGCTTGAGTTGCCTAGAATCGCAGGAAAATCACATTGTTTTGAAGGCTGCCCGTTCACATCAATGCAACCCAGCACAGAACAATTTTGGTGCAATTCCAGCATGGTTTTGGCCCCATAGATATGCGAACCACTTAAAATTAGCATCCAAGTTGCACCATGTAATCTCACTGAGAGTTGGATATTAATAAGATAGCAGCAGTGTGAACTATAAATAATTAGAGCTCTTGCATACCTCCCAACTTTCTGAGATAGGAATGAGGGACACCTATTGGCAAAAGTATCTAGGCATAGGACACAGCCCCTGCCACACCCCCTTAAAGGAGAATTGTACAAAAGAAGTTGATTGGTTAAACCCACAAGTGCTTTTTTTTATCACTAACATTCCCGTTATATTGGCTTTTGGAATTTACAAATGCAGCAATTGAGAAATTGGATGAAAAGTTTAGCACTGTAAAACACTTTTGAAAGATAAATAGTGCCTTTTATATACAACTATATAGATCAGACCAGAATGAGGGAGAAATGAGGAAGAATGAGGGACATTATTCCAAATCAGGGACAGTCTCTCAAAATCAGGGACAGTTGGGAGCTATGCTCTTGAGCGGCTGAGCCTAGGCAACATAAATCCAAGCATATTTCTCCACCTTGGAAAACCCAAGTGCTGTGTATGGCTGCCCATAGACATGAATGACTGTGCACGGCTGTATTTGGGTTTGGGTATATGTCAAAGCTATTGTAAACATGAATATAGAGTGTGGGTGTAAGCCAAAAATAGTAAATGTTCCACTTTTTGCATGTGTCTACACGAGCAATGGTGTACACCCGGTACATCCATGCAAAGCCATTCATGTCTATGAGCAGCTGTACACAGTACTTGAGCTTCCCAGGCAGAGAAAATACCTGGAATTTATGTTGTACAGGCTTATGGCCCATGTGCAAGAGGCCTAAGTTAGCCTTTCCTGTCCAACTGTTTTGAATATATTGTATAACTACTACCATAAATACATATGTAAAACTTTGATGCACTATGCTCTATGATCAGAACTGTCTGCAATGACATGACTGGGATCTGAAGAGTAACACGTACTGTAGTTGTCAGACAATGTATACGGCACGTTGACTGTTCCATCTTTGGATTTTGGCCATAGTCAAGATTTTCCTCTACAGATGACAGCATTCCTGTTCCTTTTCACAGCGATATCTCCTTGTAGCATGAATCGGGAACTGCCTATATGGATATAAAACAATGATTGTACATCATGCCTTCCATTACTGAGACTGAAGTACAGCTTGATGAATAAATTGAACCCACTGATCCACTATCATTAGCATTACCTAAAGTCCAGCTACAAGTTAAGCCAAGGTTTGTGTGGTTCATGTGGCAAGAAGGATCACTGATTGGCCTACCATATCTTGAAGACTCCCTTTGTGAGATTGTTGTGACCTGATATGGTTCCACTTAAACAGCTGTATTTGATGAGAAGTTAACTGAAGGTCTCACATAACTCCAATTAGATCTTCATAATAAGCAAATCAATGTACAGACCATCTGTGCCAAATTAATACTTCCATAATGGCCTTGTGAGCAGCTAGAAACCTAATCTACAGAAATATTGTTTATTTTCCACAGTTTACCTTAAAACACAACTAAAAGCAAAATGTTTTTTTTTTTTTATTTTGAATAGAGTAAGTCGTTGGTTCGACAT
>BLSH010494988.1:288299-299337 GCA_018402905.1 Glandirana rugosa | reverse complement strand
CCAAATTAATACTTCCATAATGGCCTTGTGAGCAGCTAGAAACCTAATCTACAGAAATATTGTTTATTTTCTACATTTGACCTTAAAACACAACTAAAAGCAAAATTTTGTTTTTCTTATTTTGGATAGAGTAAGGGAGGGTTACAACCCTTTTGTCGTTGCCCCCCCCCCCAACGACCATCATTGTCCCATTGAGGAGATTCCACTTACTTCCTGTTTAATAGCCAAAACAGGAAGCCAGATAAAGTCCCTCCAAAGTGAGGGAATCCCTAGTTGCCACCAAGGTCTCCAAACTAGTCTCCCCATTGGAAAATTTCCCCTCTATCGCCGTTCTGGTGTCAACCCAAAATTTGAGATTTTCTTTTACTTTTGATGATAATGGTAAACAGGACAAACAGGGAGGGTTAATCTCCCTAACGGGGGCACAAGCAACAATAGAAACAAGACATCTGTTCTATCCCTCTCCATTCTGTTCAAATCTAAAAAAAAAGTTTTGTCTTTAAAGTTATACTTTAACTTGTACAATATTTATTTTTGTGGTCTTTAAAGGGGTCTTCCAGTTGTTCAATTTTCTTGAAAAACAGATCCACAATCCTAAGCAGTTTTATCAGTGTCTCCTCAAAGGAAACCATTCATCGACTTGAACTTTCCTCAATGACCAGTGCTAAGGCTATCTACCCCAAACTTTTATTATTAGTTGTGGATGGGGTGAGTAAAGTTTAGAACCCTTGTCAAATGTTACTTCAATCCGAAGCTCTGTAGAGAGAAGACCCTTCACTTACTGTCCTGGGGACAACCTCTTTACCAGACAGGTAAAAGAATATCTACAAAGGAGCCTACTATTGCAGTAAAACCTGACAGGGGTTCTGATCTTGAAAAAAAATAATTTGGTAAAAGCAGATATCACAAAGTAAATGCGTGTGCTTTGGGTGCAAATCTTTTGTTCAGCCCAGGAATCCTCCAAGCTGTCTGAAATCAGAAAGCCCTCCTTGGCTTCACTCCAACTTTGGAGGTCCAGAATGCCATCACCATCCCACAATACAGTGTGGCACCTCTCTATTGGCTGCTGAGGAGCCTTATTAAAGGGTGAAAGTTATCCAGAGCTTCCAAAAAAAATTGCATGTTTTTCAGTTCTGCTGGCATTAGGTTAATGGACTTGACATGACAGAAATATGGGAGCTGCCATTCCTGACTCCTTTTGGAAGGCGCAGGCTTCATCCTGAGCTCTCCTTCACCACTTAGTGAGTCACTCAGGACAAACACGCATGTGCGAATCCTGTGTCAAGACGCTTGATATGCGTATTCATGCTCCAGGTCAGTAACTGACTTAAGAACCATATCACACTGGCGATCCCATCACTGGAAAAAAAATGCCAGGACCGTGATAACTTTGAAGGGCACAGCAGAGAGTGAGAATACTCACCTGCTTGCTGCACGTATGTGTCCTCCATGAATTTTCTAGTCATCCTTGCAATGGTGATTTTTTGCTAACGGCAGCATTACTAGTGTGACATGGGCATTTAGGTAGTGAAGCAATGGTAAATAACAGGCCAGGAGAATGCACCCCAAAACAATTCAGTTGTTTAGGTTCCAAATTTCTGTGCTGCTGAGTTCCCTTTAAAGAACATCTGCCAAGAAGGTAGACACCAATCAAAAGCCTCTAAATAAAGCAACTACTCTGAATCACAGGTCTGTATTAGTTCCCGGGCAGGGACATTATATACTATAACAGTAAAATTAATTTGGGGGAATTCAATAAAGCTCCAACGACGCAACATCTTTCTGGAAGTATGACATTCAAGAAACCTTGCTGTCCCTATCGGTGACTTTACCAACGTGCAGTGCAGATTTTGGAAATTCTTAAAGCAGTAGTAAACTGCAACTGAAATAAAAATTAAGCAGCCCCTCCCAGGGTCAACTCATAATGTACTAGTATGTGCAGCATACTAGCACGTTATGAAAGACTTACCTGTAAAGCAGATCCCTCCCATGCATTGCTGTCACTGATCCCTGGTGCTGCCATCTTCACCCGGTCTTCCTTCTGGGTTTGCGGGCTCTGGCTGTATGAATGGCTGAAGCAGGGCCGGCTCTACCAATAGACGGAGTAGGCGGCCGCTAGGAGTGCCTGGCCACTGTTGATCTGTCACTGGCTCCTCTGCAATGATTCATGTAAAAGCTGACATTGTCTGACTGAGATAATGAGATTGTATTATCACATGCCATTTGCAAATCTATATAGAAATAGTGACTGATCTACCAAATACCCCCCTCCGCCCCCACCCCCCATGAGGCTGTATTTAATGGGCACAGCTGACGCTGTATTTGATGGGCACAGGTGACGCTGTATTTGATGGGCACAGGTGATGCTGTATTGATTGGTGCTGATGAAACTGTATTTGATGGGTACAGGTGAGGCTGTATTGATTGGCGCTGGTGAAGCTGTATTTGATGGGCACAGGTGAGGCTGTATTGATTGGCGCTGGTAAAGCTGTATTTGATGGGCACAGGTGAGGCTGCATTTGATTGGTGCTGATCAGGCTAGGCAGGGAAAAGGGGGTGGAGTCAGGGGTGGGGCCAAAGGGGGAAGGCAACATGTGGCTTTGCCTAGGGTGTCAAAAATCCTTGCACCAGCCCTGGGCTGAAGCCACGGGATGTCACTCATACACAGCCATGGTGGAGGATATATGCCACACGGTACAATAATCAGAGTATTTCAGAGCTGACTTTATACAGTGGCTGTAGGGAGGGGGGAACGTGTGCAACGGGCGGTTAACAGACAATCCCCACAAGGGAAAATAGAAAAGGGGGGCTAATTGTGTACCAGGAATTCAGTGCAGTCTTTTTCTGTTCATTTTTCTGATTCCTTTTTACTCAGAGCCAAGAATTGTAATACTCTATGCTGGCTGTGCACAGGGAATTTTACTTTTAACCAGGTTTAATCGAAAAAAAAAGTCAGATAAATGCAGAACTTTACCCATAACAACTTGATAAAAATAATGATCTTTAGCAAGGAACAGACATTCCACATTAACAATTCTGCTACCAAAATTTGTGTGCTGTAAATTGCCTCCAGCATTGCTCCTGTTTCTTCTTGCTGAAGGTTGCCATTTTGCTGAAACCCAGAGCCCCTGAACAGCAGTAATTATTTAGGCTGTCAGCAGCGCGGCCTCTACAAATGTGGCACAGTGCCTATAAATAGAGAGAGACTGAGCATGTACAGAGCAGCGTGAGACAGTATTACTTGATTTTAAACAGGATAGGTACTTCTATTTACAGGGTTCGTAAACACTCATTTAAAAAAAAATAAAAATAACAAATATGCCTATACTTACCTGCTCTGTGCAATGATTTTGCATAGAGCAGCAACGATCCTCTTTTTCTGGGGTCCCCTGCAGGCGCTCCATGCCCCTCCTCTTCATTTGGTGCTTTCCATGGGGGCACCTGTGCGGGCTTGCTCCCGGGTCGTGCTGCTGCGTCCATTGACACAGACAGCGGGACTCGGCCCGCCAATTTAACCCCCAACTTTAACCACCTCAGCTCTGGAAGACTTACCCCCCTTCATGACCAGGCCATTTTTTGTGAAATGGCACTGTTATTTAACTGACAATTGCGCAGTCATGCAACACTGTACTTAAATAAAATTGATGTCCTTTTTTCCCACACAAATAGAGCTTTCTTTTTGTGGTATTCGATCACCTCTGCAGTTTTTATTTAAAAAAAACAAAAACAAATATTTTTTACTTTCTGCTATAAAACATATCCAATAAAATTTAAAAAAAAAATCAAATTCCTTCATCAATTTAGTACAATCTGTATTCTGCTACATATTTTTGGTAAAAAAAAAAATCCCAATAAGCGTATATTGATTGGTTTCACCAAAAGTTGTAGCGTCTACAAACTATGGGATATATTTTTGGATTTTTAATGTATTTATTTATTTTTATTAGTATTGGCAGCGATCAGAGATTTATAGCGGGACTGCGACATTGCGGCGGACAAATCGGACACTAAGTGACACTTTGTGGGAATCAGTGACACTAATACAGTGATCAGTGCTAAAAAACATGCACTGTCACTGTACTAATGACACTGGCTGGGAATGTGTTAACATCGGGGCTATCAAAGGGTTAAATGTGTGCCTAGGGAGTTCTTACTAATGGTGGAGGTGGTGCTTGTACTATGGGAAGGCAGATATGAGTGTTCCTGCTTTGCAGAAACACAGGATCACTACCATTCCTACTGACAGAACGGCAACCTGCCTTGTATACAACGATTGGCGGGTCCTGCTGATTGGCTCTCGCTGTGCCCAATCACAGCAGGAACGGGTCACCCGTGGCACCCCAGGCCCAGAAATGCAGGATCACGTACAGGTACGTGAATCTGCACAGGAGAGCTACCTTTCCACCATATATACAGCATCTCACAAAAGTGAGTACACCCCTCACATTTTTGTAAATATTGTATTCTATCTTTTCATGTGACAACACTGAAGAAATGACACTTTGCTACAATGTAAAGTAGTGAGTGTACAGCTTGTATAACAGTGTAAATTTGCTGTCCCCTC
Source organism: Glandirana rugosa (assembly GCA_018402905.1). Taxonomy (NCBI): domain Eukaryota; kingdom Metazoa; phylum Chordata; class Amphibia; order Anura; family Ranidae; genus Glandirana; species Glandirana rugosa. The sequence goes on along the minus strand of BLSH010494988.1, from coordinate 294,773 downwards.
AAAATAACTCAACACGCAGCCATTAATGTCTAAACCGCTGGCAACAAAAGTGAGTACACCCCTAAGTGAAAATGTCCAAATTGGGCCCAATTAGCCATATTCCCTCCCCAGTGTCATGTGACTCGTTAGTGTTACAAGGTCGCAGGTGTGAATGGGGAGCAGGCGTGTTAAATTTGGTGTTATCGCTCTCAGTCTCTAATACTGGGCACTGGAAGTTCAACATGGCACCTCATGGCAAAGAACTCTCTGAGGATCTGAATAAAAAAATTGTTGCTATACATAAAGATGGCCTAGGCTATAAGAAGATTGCCAAGACCCTGAAACTGAGCTGCAGCACGGTGGCCAAGACCATACAGTGGTTTAACAGGACAGGTTCCACTCAGAACAGCTCTTACCATGGTCGACCAAAGAAGTTGAGTGCACATGCTCAGCGTCATATCCAGAGGTTGTCTTTGGAAAATAGACATATGAGTGCTGCCAGCATTGCGGCAGAGGTTGAAGGGGTGGGGGGTCAGCCTGTCAGTGCCCAGACCATACGCCGCACACTGCATCAAATTGGTCTGCATGGCTGTCATCCCAGAAGGAAACCCCTTCTAAAGATAATGCACAAGAAAGCCCACAATCAGTTTGCTGAAGACAAGCAGACTAAGGACATGGATTACTGGAACCATGCCCTGTGGTCTGATGAGACCAAGATAAACTTATTTGGTTCAGATGGTGTCAAGCGTGTGTGGCGGCAACCAGGTGAGGAGTACAAAGACAAGTGTGTCTTGCCTACAGTCAAGCATGGTGGTGGGTGTGTCATGGTCTGGGGCTGCCTGAGTGCTGCCAACACTGGGGAGCTACAGTTCATTGAGGAAACCATGAATGCCAAATGTACTGTGACATACTGAAGCAGAGCATGATACCCTCCTTTCGGAGACTGGGGCGCAAGACAGTATTCCAACATGATAACAACCCGAAACACACCTCCAAGACAACCTTGCTAAGGAAGCTGAGGGTAAAGGTGATGGACTGGCCAAGCATGTCTTCAGACCTAAACCCTATTGAGCATCTGTGGGGTATCCTCAAATGGAAGGTGGAGGAGCGCAAGGTCTCTAACATCCACCAGCTCTGTGATGTCGTCATGGAGGAGTAGAAGAGGACTTCAGTGGCAGCCTGTGAAGCTCTGGTGAACTCCATGCCCAAGAGGGTTAAGGCAGTGCTGGAAAATAATGGTGGCCACACAAAATATTGACATTTTGGGCCAAATTTGGACATTTTCACGTAGGGGTGTACTCACTTTTGTTGCTAGTGGTTTAGACATTAATGGCTGTGTGTTGAGTTATTTTGAGGGGACAGCAAATTTACACTGTTATACAAGCTGTACACTCACTACTTTACATTGTAGCAAAGTGACATTTCTTCAGTGTTGTCACATGAAAAGATAGAATAAAATATTTACAAAAATGTGAGGGGTGTACTCACTTTTGTGAGCTACTGTATACTGTATACGGTCAGCAAACTGAAGTTCCACTTTAAGGCCTTTTGCACATGGATGTAATAATTTACTGATGGTTATATGCAGGATCATGCTGGAAGAAAAATGTCCTGCGTGAAAAACACAACTAATGTTCCATAAAGACCTTGTGTAAAATTCTTCTTTATCCTCTTCTTGCTGCCAGTGTTGCGATGTACGTGTAATATGTGTGAATATACTTTGCGTATATAGACTACGCACTTCAATTACTGCACTCAAATGTAACATTTTCTATTTTTTTACTGCTGTAAACCATTGCTGCATTATGCATCTTATACAGCTGTGTGCATTGTCCCATAGATGACTACATGATGTACCGGTGTTCAGAGCTGTAAAAAAAGCTACGTGGTTATAAATGTGGCTTTTTTTCTTACCTGTGTGCAAGAGGCTTAGGCTGCATTCACACAGGGGAGTCCCGACCTGCTAGGCGATTTCAGCGCGACTTTCAGGGCGACTTCAGCGCGATTTCAGGCAACTTACAACATGATTTATGCCATGCGACTTTGCCTGTGGCCAATCAGAGAAGGGAGGGAGGGGGCTGCCCCAAATAAATTCTATTCTTTTCACTACAAAGTTGCTTGCATTTAGATGGGATATCTGACTTGGAGGCAACTTCTATTGAATTCTATGGGCACAAGTCGGATAGAAGTCACCTCCAAGTAGTACAGGAACTTTTCTGAAGTCGAGGTAACTTCAGTAGTGTACATTAAGATGGCTCCCATTCACTTCAATGGTATTTCACTTGTCAAGCGACTTGGGGTGACTTGAGTAGACTCAAGTCGGAGCAAAAGTCTCCCGTGTGAATGGGCACTTACCATGAACAGTTTATCTTGATGGTTATCTATATGCAGGGCAAGGACAAGTTGGTGCAAATAGCCCTTCTGTATGAGGCCCAGGCCCCATCGGATCAGCAAGGGGGCCTGGCAGGGGTTGCCTGTGGATATCTCACAGTCCACAAGCTTCCTAACTACGGGTCGCAAGAAAGAAAATCACTCAGTTCTTCCATCAACACAGTCAGTATGTTGATGGGGGAATCTCTCCCGCAAAGCTGTTGTGTTCTCCCGGCGGGGTGGGGGGTGGGGGGTGCGAGGAGCTGTCCCTGCCAGGAGAGCACAATGATTACTGCTAGCTGCTAAAGCTGCTGGAAATAACCGTATGCTAAAAATGTGACCTGCAGCCCGTACCCCAGTCGATCACCTACTTCTTTTTTAAAAGAAAAAAAAACAGCACACAGACCCCAAAGGTCTCCCAAAATACATAGCAGACCCTCAAAAGACAGTGCTTGTCTATTTTTTGGGTTTTTATTTTTTGGTAGAATTTGGATAGGGTGAGGGTGAGCCTAGGGACACTTGGCAATGAGGACTCTAATGCTGCACTATGACTTCAGGGTGAAGGCACCACCTCTGAAGTGCAAAGCTGAGCAGTAACAAACCGGAATCCCTCAACAGGAACACAGTTCTGAATAAGGAAAGTAGTAGCTAGTGATTTCCCAGGACTTGCTGAAGGTTGGTAGTACTCACTGTCTCCTGATCTCCAGGCATCCATGTGCAGGGTCAGTCAGCTTCAGTCCTTCAGCGGGCTGTGTCCTGGATCGTTTAGCAGCTTCCTAAGAATGCTCCAGGAGGACAGAACAGAAGCCCCCATGCCGAACCATAGCTGGGACCCCATAACAGTGCTTGCAGTTTTAGGCAAATCTCCCAGGGATACCACAGCCCTCAGGCTGGGTCTTACTCCTTCAGGACCATGAGAGCTCTGCTCTGGACTATTTATACGTCCCTCAGCTCCCTGCTGATCACCTGTCATATTGACCAGGGATTGGCTGGGAAGATATTAAAAGCACGGTTTAAAAAAAAATCACAAGTATGTTATACTTACCTGCACTGTGCAGAGAGCAGCCCATGTCCTCCTCTTCTTGAGTCCCCATCGGCGCTCCTGGCCCCTCCCTCCTGCTGAGTGCTCCCATAGCAAGCAGATTGCTATGGGGGCACCCGAGCCAGCTCGCTCCCGAGCTGCTGCTGTGCATGTTCATTCAGACACAAAGCCATGGCTCAGCCCTGCCCCTTTCTTCTTATTGGCTCACTGGCAGAGTGCCCATAGAGCCGAGGCTCTCGGGCACATCGCTGGATAGAGACGGGGCTCAGGCAAGTATTAGGGGGTGCTGCTGCACACAGAAGGTTTTTTGTACCTTCATGCATAGATTGGATGAAGGTAAAAAACCTTGAGCCTTTAGAACCACTTTAACATTCAGGCTGGGGTCATCATTCTCCCACCCACCATGTCTCAGGGTCCTCTGGGAGACAGGGGGAAGTAATTGAGCTCTTTCCTATAGCCCAAAGCAGACCTACCTAATCAAATAATGCTCTCCTTGCTTACAGGGAGGCCAAAAACTAGATTTAACAGAACAGCAGCTCTGTGGGGCACTAAATACTGCATGCAAATCAAGAGTTCTGGGTCAAAGATCCTACAAAAATGAGTTCTGCTTTAACATATGTGTAAAAAATGCAATAAAGGCTCTGGCAGCAAAAGGGCTCATTCACACTTTCACACTCGGGGTTGGAGGGGGGGGGGGGTAAAACCTCAGGACTGAGCCATGCTTTTGCCACCACCCCCATAACCCCCACCACACACACACACTCCAAGGAAAGAATTATGAAATAAATTAAATGTTCCGTGCAAACGGATGCTGGTGTTTAATATTAGAGCTGCAGCCTCCACCTCAAACTTCCCGAAGGTGTAGTTTGGATAATAAGGTAAAGATTATGGTGGGTATGGCGCTGCTCTGATGGCTCAAAGACTGTAAAAGAGTATTGGTCTTATAGATAAACAAAGGTAATGATTCAGACATAAATTTGTCAGCGTGCTGGAAAGTTATGTAAACATGTAGAAGAATGGTATTTCTATCTACGAACCAATAGGACAGGCTAACCAGATGGAATTTCTAGAATCCTCGCGGATTACCTCCTCAATAGGAAGGAACAGTGTAAATAATCTATTCAATAAATAATTAAAACCACTATATATACAGTGCGTGCATGGAAACTAGTGCCAAAATAAAAAAATGCTTCAAAAGTGACTAGTGCTGTATCCAACTAATTGTGGCATATAAGACCCTTATAGGCATGTGCAGTATGGAAATTCATATACATATCATTCAATCCAAAGAGTAGTTTCCATAAAGTGCTATTTTTCTAATTCATAAATAAATTAAAATAATTCCTTCAAATTATGATACCAAAAATTCATGTGTACATGATAAGATCTGAAAGTGCAATCTCCACAAAGTGACTTGTGCTTGAAAAATAAATAAGTGACAATGACAATATGGTGACTCAAAAGCCCTTAATCAAATTAAAGTTGATCCATAATGACTGTGCATAAAACAGCATGCCACTGCAAACTTCTTGTGATGGTGATTCAATCCATGCTCTCCCAATTCCCCAATCACTCACCAGAGGGTGTTCCCCATAAGGGGTAGCACACATGTAGAGCTCCCTTTGTCCAAAAACAGCTCTCTCTCCCCACAGTAACAATATATGTAAGATGAGAAAAAGGCAGATCTTGCGCAATATCGCTTAATAAAAACTTTATTCTAAAAATATATGGTGCTATACACTCACATTTTTGTGGTGACAGGTACGTATAAAAGGTAAATCCAGCCCGTATGGACAATGTGCTGCAATCCAACTTTTGAAAGCCGTGGAAGGTTGGGACTGGAAATGACGTATGGCGTACGGTCTCACTTGACGCGTTTCGTCATAGGAAGTCTACTGGAGACGACCTGTGACGAAACGCGTTGAGCGCCATACCTACCATAATCTTTAACTTAAGGAAAGAATTATGCCCCCTGTGGTAAGCCGTAGCCTCCTGACCGCAATCTATGCAAGTGAATGGAGCTGCTCTGCAATGTGTACAGTTGTGGTGTGCTGGTGTGGCAATGAAGAGGTTAAAGCAGCTGGTAAGAAGGCGATACAACACCTGCTCAATGACTGTCAGATACTGTCTGAAGAGCAATCCACATACGAATCGCTCTTCAAAGAACACTGCAAGTGTGAATGAGCCCAAAGGGTTTATTCCCAGAAGACCCTCCATGTGTTTCATCACATCTGACCGGAGCATGGGTTCTCTGAGACCCTGTTCACACTTGGCAATTCCAAATCACATGACAAGTCGCACCCCATTGCCAGTGTAGTAAAATTTTCCTGTACTTCATGAGATCTATGGACCTCGGCACTTCCAGTGCATTTGCGTCACCAGGATCAGCTGGCCGTTCGATCTGAGCATGCGCAGATCGCCGCAAGTCCAGGAGTCTTTTAAGGTCCAGAAAGCGTGGCCCCGTGAATACATTCCGAGTGCTCGGCGTGGCACACAGGTGGGATTACATCTTCTGATCGCCTCAGCACTGCTCCTCTGCAATGTACAGCTGTCACACAAAAAGCAATACATGGAGAGTGGTGATATTACCACCTGGAACATTACTGCCCCTCCACACCTGTGATATTACCCCCCCCCCACCTGGAAAATTACCGCCCTTCACACCTTTGATATTACCGCCCCCCCCCACACCTGGGATATTACCCCCCACCTGTAACTTTACCACCCCCCTACACCTGTGACATTAACGTCCCCCCCACACCTGTGATATTACCCCCCCACCTGGAACATTACTGACCCCTCCACACCTGTGACATTACCCCCCCGGAACATTGCCACCCCCCACACCTGTGATATTACCGCCCCCCACATTTGTGATATTACCCCCACCTGGAACATTTCCGCCGCCCCCACACCTGGGATATTACCTCCCCCCCGGAACATTGCCCGCCCACACCTGTGATATTACCCCCCCACCTGAAACATTACCGCGCCATTATAAGGTTCACCCCCCCATTATAGTGTCCATACCCCCCGCCATTACAAAGTCCACCCCCCCATTATAGTGTCCACACCCGCCCGTT
>BLSH010494988.1:255127-270747 GCA_018402905.1 Glandirana rugosa | reverse complement strand
CAAAAGCACAAGCTTTCTCTCTCAGCTGAAGTTTCAGGTTAGCTGACAAGTCCTCGATTCTCCGCACCACTGTATTTCTGGATAAGCTCACGTTGTTGAAATCCTGCACTTTTTCCGGGCACATTATTTCTGTGACTTTCATGAGGCACTGCTTTATGAAATCATTGTCTGAGAACGGTTTGCCATGCTGGGCAATAAGTTGTGCGACTTCATAGCTTGCTGTTGTGGCGTTTTCCTGTATTTTGTTAGCACGAAAAAAAAAATGTTGTTGAGTTTGCAGGCTAGCTGCCATTTGCTTGAATTTCTGTGCTCGTTCGGCACCTGTGTACGATGCGTAGCTCTGATGCTTGGTCTCATAGTGCCGACGGACATTATACTCTTTCATCACGGCAACATCTTCATTGCAAATCAAACAGACACACTTTCCGTTGATTTCTTTGAAGAAATATTCATTTTCCCACCGTGTTTGAAATCTTCTACACTCACTTGCTATCTTGCGTTTCTTCGGTGCTGCCATTTCCGGTGACTCGTGGTAAATAATTTTCTTTTCTTTTTCCTTTTCTGTGACTGGCTCCATGACTGGCTCCATCTAGTGTTGTAACTAAGCCGGTTCACATTGTAGCGAGGCGGAGCGGCGCGATGCGGCGCTCCAGGCGATCTCAAATCAGCTTGCTAGGAGACTTCTATCATAGAAGTCAATGCAAGCCGCCTGAGATCGCCCTAAAAATCAGAAGTGCTGAGCTCAAGCGCCATGTGCGGGCCATATTCAATTATATTTTCAGAATTTGCTGCGGGCCAATAAAAACTGACCCGCGGGCCGCAGTTGGCCCGCGGGCCGTAGTTTGGACACCCCTGTTGTACCCAAACGAAATTCGCGTCCTTTTTTCCCACAAACAGAGCTTTCTTCATCATTTCTGTTCACCGCTATAAACAAAAGAGCAACAATTTTGCAAAAAAAAAAAAAAAAAGTATTAACAATATTTGTTACTTTTTGGTATAATACATATCCAAAAAAAATTTAAAAATTTTTCATCGATTTTGGCCAATTTTAATTCCACAAGATTTTATTAGGGAAATGAAAAGTAACAAAACAAAGATCAACACATTTCAGTGGGTTTTGGCCAATTTTATATTCTTCCTTATATTTTTGGTAAAAAAAAAAATCACAATCTGCGTTTATTGGTTTCCGCAAAAGTTGCCGCGCTTACGAATGATGAGAATTCATTTATGGGGTATTTTATTTTTATTTATTTTTTTAGTAGAAGTAATGGCGGTGATCTGCAATTTTTAGCGGGACTGTGATATTGCGGCGGACATGTTGGACCATTTTGACACTTTTTTTGGGAACATTGGCATTTATACAGAGATCAGTGCTATGAAAATAATAAATGTCACTGGCAGGAAATGGATTAACCTGCAGGGGGCGCTCTAAGGGTTAACTGTGTTCCCTGTGTGTGTTACTATCTGTATGGGGGCTGGGCTGAGTGGGGGAGGAGAGTGATCGCGGCTCCCATATACAGAGAGCCTGCGATCACATTCCTTCCCCCTGTCACGGAGATCCGTGTGTTTACATACATGGACCTCCGTTCTGTCACTGCGGGGGAGCAATGACGGGTAGCCGGCGGACATAGTCTACCCTGCCCGCTCCCTGGCTCCCCCGGAACACAGTGAGCACGCTCACAATCCGCAATCACACAGCCGCCGTCGACGGCGCTTTGCGATATCGAACCAATTTGCTGCCCTCAGACGACGATGGGCGGTCGGCAAGTGATTAACAACACAGTGATCTCCTCCATTCCTAAGCCTAGTAGGCAGTAGACTCTTCGGCTCCTACACAGTTAGAGGCCCGTGACCAGCTCTTTCAATTAACATGTCCAGTTCCGAATCAACAAAACAGGAATAGTCTTTATATATTTCCTGGGAAATATTGTGGATAAATATTACTGTTCCATTTTAAGTAATCCAAACCACATTCTCATTGTCCCCTAAAAGTCAGGGCCCATAGTCAATGGGTAAGAGGCTAGCATTTAGTCCCCTCCAAAAGCTTTCCCAGGTGAGTCTATCAGTTTTCTCTTACTCTGCTTAAAAAATGGGGAAAAAGGCAAGAGAATCTTTATTTTTGATCTGTTTTGCTATTGAAGAGTTTTCCTCCCTTCCTGTCTGGTGAAACAATTGTTGCTGGGACTGTAGGGTAAACCTCTGTAACGGAGCCCCTGATGGCAGGAAAAACTCATCTCTAACCCTGGACTATGTTCACTAAAGGCTATAGTAAAAGCACAAGTTCAGCGTTACAGAAAAAAAAAAAAACACACACTATGCACTTTTTATATGGGTATAGTAGTGCCGCCCTGTTCATTCGGGCCACACATGCCCAGTGTGTACTCTCCCCTGTCTCCTATGATGGGCTCAGCAGCTGCAACAGGAGAGATTACACATTGTGCAGGATGTCACTCCCTCCTTTGGCCCTAAAAGGCAGAGGTCCCAACAGCTGTTCTGTCCAGGTTATTGTAGTCATTTAAAACTTAATTTAATGTATTTTTTAAAAAATACAAGCAGTATAAGTTCTGGTATTCTACTTGGTACCAGCCTCTTCTCTGCACAGCAGAGTTCATTTGGCAGGTAAAGTTCCCATGGTAAATATTACATCTGTGTATTCAACTGTTTGCCTGGATTTTGAATTTACGTATTTTTTTTTTTTTCTGTTTTTTGAAAAGCGGACCCCTGTTCTGAACTGGGGTTATCCATTCCTTTAGACGTGACAATGTTGTCTGTGCAGCAATGCTTTCTGTTTTGAAGAAAAGACACATAGCTTCTAATTAACACTCTGTCCTTCCTTTCACCAGACCTACTTCTTGCCTGTAATTGGGTTGGTTGATGCAGAAAAACTGAAGCCTGGAGATTTGGTGGTAAGTATTTTAAATAGATGGTATGTGTTGTATGTCTATTTTGAAGCCAAGAAATCCAGCGTGTAAGTAGAAAACACACTTTTGCACTGAAAACCCAGCCAGTGTTGTCAGCCCTCCCTAGTGCTCTTCTCCCAGACTACATAACATCTCCTCCTTACCTCTTCTTCATAACATAAGTGTGAGGTGTTCTGTAGTCCAGCAGGTGCGAACTAGGCAGCATTGACAACACTGCTTGGGGTTTCAGTTGCCAATTTGTCAGCTCACAATTGAAGTTAATGGCTAACTGGATTCTTGGAATATCAGATTTTTTTTTCTGTAGTGTTTTTTTTTTTTTTTTTTTTTTTTTTTTTTTAGACAAAACCTAGAGAAATGTGTATGTATTTCAGAATAGGAATTACTCGCACACATTATTTTTGCCCACTGACTATTGTGAAGTCAGTGGGCAATTCTGGTTAGGTCAACGAGTATTTTCTGTACTTTCTGAAAATGTTCTTAGCCTGAAGACAATAAGAAAACAAATGCAGCCACTACATACACACTTTATTACGTACACCTTGCTAGTACCTGGTTGTACCCCCTTTTTGCCTTCAGAACAGCCTTAATTCCTTGTGGCATAGATTCAACAAGGTGTTGGAAACATTCCTCAGAGATTTTGGTCCATAGTGACATGATGGCATCACGCAATTGCTGCAGATTTGTCGGCTGTGCATCCATAATGCGAATCTCCCATTCCACCACATCCCAAAGGTGCTCTATTGGATGAAGGTCTGGTGATTTTGGAGGCCACTGGAGTACAGTGACCTCATTGTCATGTTCAAGAAAGCAGTGGTGAGATGATTTGAGCTTTGTGACATGGAGCATTATCCTGCTGGAAGAAGCCATCAGAAGATGGGGACACTGTAGTCATAAAGGGATGGACATGGTCAGCAACAATACTCAGGTAGACTGGGCCATTTAAACAATGCTCAATTGGTACTGAGAGGTCCAAAGTGTGCCAAAAAAATATCTCCCACACCATTACACCACCAGCCTGAACTGATGATATAAGGCAGGATGGATCTATGCTTTCATACTATTTATGCCAAATTCTGCCCCTACCATCTGAATGTCACAGCTGAAATCGGGACTCATCAGACCAGGCAATGTTTTTCCAATCTTCTGTTGTCCAATTTTGGTGATCCTGTACAAATTGTAGTCCCAGTTTCCTGTTCTTAACTGACAGGAGTGGCACCCAGTGTGGTCTTCTGCTGCTGTAGGCCATCTGCTTTAAGGTTCGATGTGTTGTGCGTTCAGAGATGGTATTCTGCATACTATAGTTGTAATGAGTGGTTATTTGAGTTAATGTTGCCTTTCTATCATATTGAGCCACTCTGCCCATTCTCCCCTGACATCAACAAGGCATTTTCATCCACACAACTGCCGCTCACTGGATATTTTCTCCTTTTCAGACCATTCTCTGTAAATGTGTGTGAAAATCCCAGTAGATCAGCAGTTTTTGAAATACTCAGATCAGCCGTCTGGCACCAACAACCATGCCACTTTCAAAGACACTTAAATCCCCTTTCTTCCCCATTCTGATGCTTGGTTTGAACTTCAGTAAGTCATCTTCACCACGTCTAGATGCCTAAATGCATTGAGTTGCTGCCATGTGAGTGGCTGATTAGAAATTTGTGTTACCAAGCAATTGAACAGGTGTACCTAATAAAGCGGCCAGTGAGTGTAAGTGTAGTATATTAGTTTTGTTTTTGGGTTTAGTCTTGCTTTGTCACTTGGAGTAATATACTGAGGACACAATGCTGACATAGGTTCAGGGATGAGTAAAATTGCAACATCCATATCTATGGTTTGTAGAAGATTCTATAGTATTCTCTTCTAGTCCACTGCCTGAGATTGGGAAATGGTTGTAGAATTTCCTTTTATTTATAATCTGGTCTTTTTCTCCAGGGTGTTAACAAGGACTCCTATCTTATCTTGGAGACCCTTCCTACAGAATATGACTCTCGTGTTAAAGCAATGGAGGTGGATGAAAGGCCAACTGAGCAATATAGTGATATCGGAGGACTGGATAAGCAGATTCAGGAAGTACGCCAGACTTTGTCTGCATTTCTTCAGCATACGTTGCTTTATTACGGTCTTTCTACATATAACTTTTTTTTTCTTGCAGCTGGTAGAGGCTATTGTACTACCTATGAACCACAAGGAGAAATTTGAAAACCTGGGCATCCAGCCCCCTAAAGGAGTGCTCATGTACGGCCCTCCTGGCACAGGGAAGACCCTACTAGCAAGAGCATGTGCAGCACAAACTAAGGTAGGTGGGTGGTGGTCGAGTAGCATTGACACAGTAAGTTTGGGAGGCACAGGTGGTTGTGACACTTGCCTTTTGTCTTATAGGCTACATTCCTGAAGCTTGCCGGGCCTCAGTTAGTTCAGATGTTTATCGGAGATGGAGCCAAGCTTGTCCGGGACGCCTTTGCTTTAGCCAAGGAGAAGGCACCATCCATTATTTTCATTGATGAGTTGGATGCTATTGGAACAAAAAGGTTAGCTTTCTTATTTAGCCGCTTGCCTAGAGACCGACTCGCGCACACTTACTGCTGCAGAGTGGCAGCGTTTATAAACGGCAATTTGCGCAGGCGCGGCGAGCGGTGGCCTCGGTGTGGCCACGGGGTGGGTAGGTGGACTTGATGTCCGCCGGCGACCCGCGATCGCCTGCTACACAGGAAGAATGGGGAACCGCCGATGTAAACACGGCGGTTCCCCGTTCTGACAGGCGGCATGACAGAGATCTACTGATCCCTGTCATCAGGATCAGTTAGATCTGTCATGCCCCTGTCAGCCCTGCCCCCACACAGTTAGAACACCCTGAGGGAACAAAGTTAACACCTTGATTGTCCCCTGCAGGTTAACCCCTTCCCTGCCAGTGACATTTATACAGTAATCAGTGTGTGTTTTTTCTTTTGTTTTGTTTTTTTTAACTCTGATCGCTGTATAAATGTCAATGGTCCCAAAAAAGTGTCAAAAATGTCCGATATGTCCGCCGCAATATCGCAGTCCCGATAAAAATCACATGAATTTTCATGGTTTGTAAACGCTGCAACTTTTTTTTTTCTACCACAAATACGAGGAAATGATATAGATAGAGATATATATATATATATATATATATATATATATATATACACACAATTTTTCAAAATTGTCACACTTTTTTTGTTTCTGTTGGTGATCAGAAGTGATGTAAAGGTGATCAAATACCACCAAAAGAAATCTCTATTTGTGGGAAAAAAAAGGTCCTCAATTTAGTTTGGGTACAACGTCGCACGACTGTGCAATTGTCAGTTAAAGCAACGCAGTGCCAAATCGCAAAAAGTGCTCTGTTTATTAAGGGGAAAATCCTTCCGGGGTTGAAGTGGTTAGCATGGAGTAGCTATGCACAGCCAAGCTGAATTCAAATAACAGACTGCTTTTTGGAGATGCACCCCAAAAATTACATTCCTAATGCTAAATAAGTTGGGACACTGTGTAAAATCTACACAAAAGCAATGAAACAATTTGCAAAGCTCATAAACCCATATTATATTCAAAATAGAAAACATATAAAATGTTCAAATTTTGAGAAAATGTACCATTTTTTTAAAGAAAAAAATAAAATCATTTTGAAATTGATGGCAGCAACACCTTCCCAAAAAAAGTTGGGACAGGGCAACAAAGAGCTGGCACTAACAAGTGGTGCTAAAAAGAAAGAACATTTTACATCTAATTAGGTTAATGCTACAGGTCAGTAACATGATTGGGTATAAAAATAGCATCTTAGAGAGTCAGTGTGTCTAAGAATTAAAGATGGGCAGAGGTTCCCCAATCTGTGACACTGCGTCCAAAAATTGTCGAACAATTTCAGAATATCTTTTAACATAAAATTGCAAAGACTTAAAATATATCATCATCTACAATACATAATATAATCTCAAAGGATTCAGAGAATCTAGAGAAATCTCTGTGTTCAAGCGACAAGGCTGCAAGTGATGTTCGGGTCCTCAAACGGCACTGCAATAAAAACAGGCATGACCCTGTGGATGGACATCATTGCATGGGCTCAGAAGTACTTTCAGACATCACTGTCTGTGAACACCGCCGTGCCATCCAAAAATGCAAGGTAGAGCTTTATCATGCATAGAAGGAGCCATATCTTAACATGATCCATAAACGCTGCCGTCTTCTCTGGGCCAAAGCTCATTTAAAATGGTCTTTTGCCAAGTGGAAAACTGTTCTGTAATCAAGCAAATTGAAATTTGACATTCTTTTTGGCAACCATGGACACTGCATCCTTTGAACTAAAGAGGAGAGGGACCTTCTGGCTTATCAGCGCTCAGTTCAAAAGCCTGTATCTCTGATGGTATGGGTGTGCATTAGTATGTATAGAATGGGCAGCTTGCACATCTAGAAAGGCATGCAGGAACCCTGCGAATCCACTCGGGGTTCCCGCATCATACCCGACTCGCACGGCAGTTCACACTGCCCTATGCGAACTGAAGGGAGGTGTCAATACATTAACGGCATCCCCTTTTCAGCTCGCATATTGCAGTGCGAACTGCAAACTCGCACAGGAATTGGATCGCATGGGTATGAACACCCATGTGCTCAGATTCTGCTGTGGACCGAAAAAAGGGTCCTGTGCGTGTTTGGTCCGAATGCGATGTAATATCAGCCATTCAATCTGTATGGCTGAAATCGCATCGCTCGGACATTGCATATGATTTGCACTGCAGTGCGGTGCGAATCATATGTGATATTGCTGAACGCACTGGTGTGAACCAGGGCTCAATGCTGAAAGATATATGCAGGTTTTAGAGCAGCATATGATCAATCCAGACAATGTCAGGGGAAGGCCTTGCATATTTCAGCCGGACAATACTATACCACATACTGCATGCCTTCACAGTAGCTGAGTCCAGTTGCTTGCAGTCCAGACCTTTCACCAATTGAAAATATTTGGCGCATCTTGAAACGAAAAATACAACAAAGAAGACCCAGGACTGTTGAGCAGCTGAATTCCTATATTTGGCTAGAATAAGACCGCATTTCTCTCCCAAAACTCCAGTAACTGGTCTCCTTTGTCCCCAGACATTTGCAGTTCTGTTAAGAGGGGATGTACACGGGGGCACATTTTCTCAGTTTAAATATTTGTTTTCTCATTTCTTTTGTGATTAAAATTTGGGTGTATGAGATTTGCAAATCAATGTATTCCGTTTTTTATGTAGATTTCAGTGTCCCTACTTTTTTTTTTATTACCGTAATCCGAGAGTTTTTATTGAGTAAACAGTAACAGCAAAATCGAACCACAACAGTTGATTCCTGTTTGCACAATGTTACAATGATAGTTGGACTTGTATATATCATCCCCTTACAAAAGTAAAGTCATTAAATGTTACAGATAAGCTACCCTCCTTCCCATCTCCCACCCCCAACTCCTCAATATGGAGTACAGATCATATATTTAATGCTTTACTATTTGTAACAGTGCATTACCCCTATTTTCATTAAAGAAGCAGTCTATCCAACACCAGTTCTACCGGTGAGAGACCTGGTATGTCCAGCCATGGGGCCCAGAGTGCCTCAAATTTTTGGCCGGGCGCCCCCGGTGCTGGTAGATACATTTGTCCCTACTTTTTTGGAATTTGTGTTGGAGGTAAGCCAGGTGGCTGTTAGGGTTAGGGGACTGCTGTGTGTGTGACTTTGTTATTATGCCAGAAATATGGGTGTACCATGAAACATCTAAAAGTTAAACCACAACTTTGTGGTTATATGTGGAGAAATAGAAATTCTAGAACTGTTGTCTGCAAAGCATATATATATGAACACATAAAATCAAAAATGTCATTTGTGTTGGATTTAGAGCTGTATTTTATTTTGTCTTGCAGGTTTGACAGTGAGAAGGCTGGAGACAGAGAGGTCCAGAGGACCATGTTGGAGCTCCTTAACCAGCTGGATGGTTTCCAGCCCAATACTCAAGTCAAGGTTTGTGCCTCTCTTCACTGTGCTGCAGACATTATTATTAAAGTGTTTTGTAAAAGGTGAAGGTTTTTTTTTTTATTTTTAAACTTCATGCATTCTATGCACAAAGATAAAAAAAACCTTCAGTGTGCAGCTCCCCCCTCAGCGCCCCCTATTACTTACCTGAGACCCATCTAGATCCAGCGATGTGCACAAAAGCATGGGCCCTCCTGGGGTCTCTCTCTTTTAAAGCCCTATTGTGATTTAGGTCAGTGTGAAATGTTGAGACTGTTGGGTCTTTTCTTGCATGTATTAGACTGCACAGCCATAGATTGAGTTGAACTTTAGTTTTACCTCCAGGCTTGTACAGTTGAATAGACTCTCCTGTAACACAATTGCTTATCCTGATTTCACTGCACACTGAGCTTCTCACAATGCACATTAGAAGTCAACCAAAACTCGCCTCATTCTCTGGTTGGAGTATGTCCAGCATCCTTACCACTTCAGCTCCGGAAGGTTTTACCGCCTTCCTGACCAGGCCATTTTTTTCAGTTCTGTCAAAATAGCCAATTTATCGAGATCTCCAATCACTTCTGGATACTGTAAAGCATCAGTACATGATATTATGAGCAGACAGTTTTAGTCCACCTGATACTAACCAACAAGATGGCCGCCTCCAAGGCGGCGGCAATATTTTCCTCCTTAGCCGCTGTTCTGTCAAAACCGCAAACTCTTTGTGTACCGGAGTGTATATGTTTGCTGGTGTTGTGTCAAAGCAGCAACTCATCTAAATCTCCAATTACTGTCGCTTTACAGTAGCCAGAAGTGACGTGATTGGCACTGCGTTACTTTAACTGACAATTGCGCGGTTGTGCGACCCTGTACCCAAATAAAACTGATGTCCTTTTTCCCACAAATAGAGCTTTCTTTTGGTGGTATTTGATCACCTCTGCAGTTTTTACTTTTTGTGCTATAAACGAGAAACTACCGACAATTTTGAAAAAAAAAAAAAAAACAAACATACTTTTTACTTTCTGATATAAAACATATGCAGTAAAAAAAATCGAATTTCTTCATCAGTTTAGGCTAATATGTATTCTGCTACATATTTTTGGTAAAAAAGATCCCAATAAGCGTATATTGATTGGTTTGCGCAAAAGTTCTAGCGTCTACAAACAGTGAGATTTATGGACTTTTTTCATTTTTTTACTAATAATGGTGGCGATCAGCCATTTTTAGCGGGACTGCGACATTGCGGCGGACAAATCTGACACTACGTGACAGTTTTTGGTGACCAGTGACACCAATACAGTGATCATTGCTAAAACAAAATGCACTGACACTGTACTAATGACACTGGCAGGAAAGGTGTTAACATCAGGGGAGATCAAAGGATTAACTGTGTTCCCTGGGTGTGCTTTCTTACTGTGTGAGGGGTGGACTCACTCGAGAAAGAGACTACATCTGTGTTCCTGATTAGCAGGAATCACAAATCTCTCTCTCCCCCTCACTGACAGAACGACAATCTGCCTTGTTTACAGAGGCAGACCGCCATTCTGTCATTCCCCCAAATGATCGCGGGTGGCCTCCGGACCCACTGATTGGCTCCCGCTGTGTCCAATCACAGCGGGAGCATGGCTCCAGCTACTCCTGTGCCCCACAGAGCCAATTAAAGAAATCATGTACAGGTACAAGATTTTGTACTAAAGGGCCGCCCTGCTGCAGTATATGTACGTGTGGCGGTCCTTAAGCGGTTAAAGACGTTATCTGCCCAACCTAATTTCTTTGTCAGGCCCATTCATTCTTGGATTTCAGTTTTTTTTTTTTAATCATGGCAACTTGCCATCACAGCAGCCTGCCAAGGAATGCACACTCCTCCAGATGACCCACTCATCAAGGCATATTGATATTTGCATAGCTCCTCCAGAGCCAACCCATTGCTTGCTGAGGACTTTTAAGAGGATTACTGAAACAGGGAGCTGTAATGTTTTCTGACAGCTATGTACAGCATCCTGCTGGCTCCTTTCACCAGCCACAATCTGCCTGCATTGCATAGAGAAGCACAGACACTTAGTGATGATTTGATTGGGTCTACAGTAAGCTATGTATTGATAGAAATGTTTTATTTAAAAATCTAATTAGCTCATTGAGCTTAAGAGAAAAGAGAGGAACCAAAAAACGGACAACTTTTATGGATCTTAAACTTGGCTTTAAACACTTTTCACCCTGTAAGACCTAGAAAATGAAAGGTGTTATTTTAGTCTGACAGTGTATTTAATTCTGACTTCAATGAGGCGTTATGTATGTACATGACATGACACTGAAAGTACTGGATACAATGTGCTAACACCTTTACCAGTTTTCTGACTATGAGGGAGCAGCTTATATTTAGATTAGGATTTTGCACCATCTAAAATAATGTCTGCAGTTATCCCCCTCCAATATGCCAAGAGTGCATAGAAATCTGTGAAATGTAATGATCATGGAAGCTCAGCTCATTTCCCTTATTCAGAAATTGCCCAGCAATGTTATATTTAGTATCAGAGGTTACACACAGATATAAATGGAAATACCATAACCTCTTTGCAACTAAAGGGTGAAGGCACCTTTCATCGATGCAGATTAGATCATTAATATTATTTATCACAGGTAATTTATATATCGCTGACAATTCCACAATGCCCTGGTTTGAGATTTATACCAGGGACCCAGTGCTGTATAAAAATTCATTGATATATGAAGTTTTGCTTGGGTATCTTTTTTTTTAAAAGTCCATTGTTGCCATTTTGTCTTTAAATGGTGTTATCATATGGATGTGGTAAGTCAGAGGAAACCCATGATGCAAGCACAGGGAGACATGGAAACTTGTGGTTGGAATTTGTACTGATGACCCTAGTGCTGTAAGGCAGAAGTGTTAACCACTAAGCCACTGGGCTACCCCAATGATTTTTATACTTCTGTTAAATAGAAGTCGGTTCTTTTTAAAGGTTCAGAGGGACAGTGTTCCTGGTTTTCGCTTTACTAGGAGGAGGTCCGCCTAGAACGAAAAAAAATTTAAAGCCAGCAGCTATACATACTGTAGCTGCTGACTTTTAATAATAAGCTATTACAAAACAGATGTTCCGTGAGCTAAGGACAGAACCCGTAGGCTATAACCTTTTCCATATCCCAAGGGAAATTTGCACATGGACCATTTTGATGGGATGGTACAGGCAATAGTTAGACTCAGGTATCAAAAATAAAAATACATTTATTCATAAATTTGTTAAAATTGATATAACATCACAGTTTTGGGTACAGTAATATTCAGAAAAAATGCAAATACTCCACAAGATTACACTGTACACAGGTAAGTTGCATATGCTGCTTCCAATCAATATCCTACATTTCGACTGCGAACAGTCTTCCTCAGGGACTGTATGTTGGTATGTAGATAGCGATGATTGCTCTAATGTTGAAAATAGTGATAATTAATCACACATATAACCATACAATATACACATGTTAATAAAGGCATGCTCATGCATGAACAACAATGAAATTGTTTCACCTTGATGGTGGTCTATGGTGATGCATAGCCCAAGACAGTCGGCCAATAGAGATCTCCATACGGTGTCCCCCTCAACCGGAAACGTCCCAATGTGTCCCCCAGACCGGGGAGCATTCCAACAGGGGATAGAGGGGACCCTCTTGCATTGTCAACCTTGGGGCCCCTGTTGGAGGTGAAACTATTTCATTGTTGTTCATGCATGAGCATGCCTTTATTAACGTGTATATTGTATGGTTATATGTGTGATTAATTATCACGATTTTCAACATTCGAGCAATCATTGCTATCTGCATATCAACTTACAATCCCTGAGGAAGACTGTTCGCAGTCGAAACGTAGGAGATTGATTGGAAGCAGCATATGCAACTTCCCTGTATTTGAGGAATTGCTACAGTGTAACCCTGTGGAGTATTTCTATTTTTTCTGTATATTACTATACCCAAAACTGTGATGTTATGATATCAATTTTAACAAATTCATGAATAAATGTATTTTTATTTTTGATGCCGCAGTCTGTAACTATTGCCTGTACCATCCCATCAAAACGTTCCATGTGCAGACTTTTAATAATGGGACACTTACCTGTCCTGGAGTCCAGCGATGTTGGCACCGCAGCTGATGTTTATCATTGCGGGTAAGGGAACACAGCAGTGTAGCATTACAGCTTCACGTTGGTGCCCCACTGTCCATGCGTGAGGCTCCACTACGCTCCGCTATTGGCCCGGCGGCCAGTAGCAGAGTGAGAAGGGAGCCGGGCTGCAGCAAGGGCTCCCGGATGTGGGGAAATGGACACCTGTCAAAGACAGGTATCCCCCCCCCCCCCCAAAATGTGCCAAATGTGACACCTGAGAGGTGGAGGAATCCGATCAGCGAAAGTTACACTTTTGGGTGAAACTCCTCTTTTTAAATGACTTGAATAAAATCCTGTCAGAGTTCTGACTCCGCTGGCTACATACATGTTCTAGGTCCATCACTCTGTTAATGAAAGAGGATGATGATGACCTTGGTGCACTTTAAAACGTGTGCTGGTTTTCAGCCCTCTTCATTGGCGGGCGCAGGATGACCTCACTCCTGCGCATTCGCAGGAGGTAGTCATTCCGGTACATGGAGATTGAGCTGGCCGCTGTAAGCTGAGCTGCGCATGCACAGCTTAGTTTATATTCTGGGGATCACTGTGAGCAGGCAGGTGTATTTTACAACGTTGTCTGCTGTCAGTATCTAACAGCGGAACTTTAATTCTGCTTTGAAAATAAAATCATCAGTACCTGCTGCTATATTTTACCCTGATGGATTTTTATTAACCCTCCTCGTTTTGCAGACTCAAATATGCCTGTAGATTTATTCAATGTTTCTCATATTTTGCTGCAGGTTATCGCTGCTACAAATCGAGTAGATATTCTAGACCCTGCATTGCTTCGGTCAGGGCGCTTGGATCGTAAGATTGAATTCCCCATGCCTAATGAAGAGGCCCGTGCGAGAATCATGCAGATTCACTCCCGAAAGATGAATGTCAGGTATGAAAAAGAATGCCTAATAAGGTTTGCTGGTTTTGTTTCTGCCACTTATCACATTTTACGTGCAGCCCTTAACTTAGGTGCTTTTAACCACTTCCCGACCGCCGGACGTCTAAAGACGTCCTTGTCTGAGTGGTGATCTCTGAATGATGCCGGCACCTACCAGCATCATTCAGGTATCATTTTTTTCCGCCGGCCATTCCCTGCACCATAAGAACGATCATAGCGGCAGTTCAGCCGCTTGATTGTTCTTATCGGCAGCGGGAGGGGATGCCCCCCTCCCGCCGCCCTCCGGTGCTTCTCCCGGGCCGCTCGTGCCATCGGCGGCCCGGAGAACAGATCCGGCGATTGCTGTGCGTAGTGATGACTGATGACCAGATGGTCACCAGTCATCTCAATGCGCCTCGGAGGCCCGGGCGCGACGTATGACGTCACGTCCGGGTCACGTGATGTAAACAATGACCGTTTACTCGGCGGAAAAGACCGAGATCGCTCGTGGGTTTTTTTTTTTCAGATCTCGGTCTTTCCAGCCTAGAGGGGAAGTGTGAGGTCTTATTGACCCCATATCTCCCCATAAAGAGGACCTGTCACGCAAGGTTCCTATAACAGGGGATGTTTACATTCCTTGTAATAAGAATAAAAGTGATCAAAATAAAAAATTTAAAGAGAAAGTGTAAAAAATAAAAAAATAAAGGTAAAATAAATAATTAAAAAAAATATATATATATTTAAAGCGCTCCGTCCCCGCGAGCTCACGCACAGAAACGAACGCACGCGTTAGTCGCGCCCACATATGTAAACATTGTTCAAATTACACATGTGAGGTATCACCGCATGTGTTAGAGCGAGAGCAATAATTATAGCCCAAGACTTCCAATGTAACTCTAAACATGTAACCAGTAAAAATTTTTAACGCATCACCTATGGAGATTTTTAAGTACCGAAGTTTGGCGCCATTTCCTGAGTGGGCGCAATTTTAAAGCATGACATGTTTGGTATCTATTTACTCGGCGTAACTTTATCTTTCACAATATACAAAAAATTGGGCTAACTTTACAGTTTTGTTTTTCTTTTAATTCATGAAACTTTTTTTTTAAAAAAAAAAACGCGTTTGAAAAATTGCTGCGCAAATACCGCGTGACATAAAAAGTTGCAATGACCACCATTTTATTCCCTAAGATCTCTGCTAAAACAATATATATAATGTTTGGGGGTTTTGAGTAATTTTCTAGCAAAAAAACGATTATTACATGTAGGAGAGAAATGTCAGAATTGGCCTGGTTGCGAAGTGGTTAAAATGGTAGTAAAGTCCACTTTGTGATTTTTTTTTTATTTTTTTATTTTTTTTTTTAACCTACAGGTAAGCGTATCGTAAGGCTTACCTGTAGGTAGAATGAATATCTCCTAAAAGGGCCGGGTTTAGGAGATATTACCACTGGATGCAGCCGGTGACATCACCGGTGCAGGCACTCTGAAGGTCTGGCATACCGTGGAGTGATGTCATCACGGCTCCCGCCACTCACACAGCAGGAGCCTGCAAATCTGGAAGGAAGACCGGGGGAAGATGGAAGCCCTGTCAGCGGTGACAAAGTGCCACTGGAGGACACTTTGTCACCGCTGACAGGGCTTCTTTTTTTTTTTATTTTATTTTTTTTTGTT
>BLSH010494988.1:207597-228640 GCA_018402905.1 Glandirana rugosa | reverse complement strand
TGGTCTAGGGTGGCATCTGAAGGTGGCACTGAGTGAAGGTGGACCTGAGCACTTAGTCACTTACCTGGTGGTCTAGGGGGGTCTCCCTGGTGGTCCAGATCGCTCCCTGGTGGTCCCTGGTCGGCTCCCTGGTGGTCCTGGGTGGGCACATCACTGGGCAGGCTCCCTGGTGGTCTAGGGTGGCGATCCGAGGGAGGGCTGTGCTGATAAATTATCAGCACAAACCCTCCCTGTCAGGGATGCAGCCGATCGGCGCTCCCCTCATCAGGTCTGCAGACCTGAGTACAGGAAAGCCGATAAACGGCTTTCCTGTATTACACTGTGACCAGCCGTGATTGGTCACGGCTGGTCACATGGTAAAGTGCTTCGGATCGAAGCACTTTACCGAGATCGGCATTGCGGGGGGTCAGACTGACCCCCCACACCACCGATCGCCGCAATGCGCGCCCCCCCGGGCGCGCGGCGACTTGTTATCCTGAGGACGTCATATGACGTCCAGTCAGGATAACTCAGCCACTTCCCGGCCGTCATTCTGCATACGGCGGTCGGGAAGTGGTTAATTACCACTGAGTTTTTTTTATCTTTTGTTAAATGAAAAAAGACTGGAAATTTTGAATAAAAAAAACCTTTTTTGTTTCTTGTATAAAATCTGGCAAATAAGTACATTTTCTTCACTGATGTGCACTGATGAGGTGTCACTGATAGGCGGTACTGATATGCTGCAGGATTAATCATTAAAAGATCACAATCTTGATTCAACCCCCCCTGACAATCTCAACCCCATATTTCCTGGATTCTTTGTGACAAGTGCAGAGCCAATCCAGGGAGTCTGCCAGTTTCAAAACATTCTGGTCAGCCTGCCAAGTTTCAAAACATTCTTCAATGCTAACTATAAACATTGCAATGTTCTGTTCTAGATCAAAGGAAGTCTGTAAAATTAGGTCAGTTTAACCACTTAGGCCTCATTTACACTGCTGCTGGTAAATGGACGTTTTGAGGCATTTGGGCGTTTTTTTTCAGCTGCCCCTGAACTTTCCTCTGTTATCTTATCAGTACATTTACACAGGCTTGTTTAAGGTCGTTTCCAGGCAGTTGAGTTTTTAAGGCTTTTTTTTGGAACACAAAAAATGGGTTCAGACGCCAGTTCAGAGGCATTTGAAATGCCAAACAGCTTTTAAAGGCGTCTAAACACAGTAACTCGCATCTAGTTTCATTTACAGGCATTTCCATTTTAAAAAAAAAACAAACTTTTTTTTTCTTTAAAAACGATCCTAGATGCGAACGCGGCAAAACGCGGCAAAACGGCCGCTTTAGACGCCGGCTTCTAGCTGTCCAAAAAACAGGTTCAGGTTAGGTTGAAATAGCGTCCCATGTAAATGGAGCCTTAAGGCCTCATACACACGGGTGTATTGAAAAAATGAGGCGCTTTGCAATGTGTGTAATTGAGCGTCAGTGCTACATTGCGTTTTGTTTGAAAATACATCGCGCTTTGCTATTTTTGGACCTGAAAATTCCGGTTAACGTCACTGTGGTGCTAATGCGCGTTAGTGAGCGCTTTGCCGGCTCAGCATCAAAAACGCTGTAGCGCTGCAGCTTCAGAACGCGCTGGTCGTGGGTTCTGCTTGCAGCTTACAAATGCCAACTACAGCTCAGAAACGTCAGGGTGTGTATGGGGCCATTGAATAACATGGAGATGCATTTTAAAGCTGCAATAAATGCTGAAAAACGTGGCTGTAAAAACGTCCGTGTGTATGAAGCCTAAACATCAAACCTTTTTCTGGCACTGTAAACCGAGGGGGCACTAATGGGCGCTGATAGGCAGCATGAATGATCAGTTCCCTTATTATCAGTGTAAATGTGTGCTATCACGGGATAGCTGGTTATCAGCCTTCCTTTTCTCACACAGTAACAGTGCTGAGGAAAGGTAATGCTGATAACCGGCATTTGTTTACATGGCATCAGAAGTGATTGGACACAGCTGATCGCATGGTAAATACCCGCTGTGATTTGCTCTTTATCTTGATCTGTGATCAGCTGAGTCCAAAAGACACAGTGACAGAGCGCGCCCCCTGGGATTGGGGGGCTGGATCAACAGACACCTTCCCAGAACTGGATGACCACACTGTAACCGCATTTTGGCTATAATGCAGTTGGCAAGTGGTTAACACATACATACATTTATTTATTTACTTTAGTGATTTGACTTTAATGCAGTATACTGCATAAAGAGATAGTGATTTTACATTTTTAATATCACATGCAATATTGGGAAAAAAATGGGTCATGTGACCCAAATCTCACATGCAATATCCTTTAGGCTAAGTCGTTCACACTTAAGCGTCTCTGCGTTTCATGCAGGACACAGTTTCCTGCACCTTTTTTAAATTGTAGCTGGAGGGAAACTGCACCGTGCGATTTCCCGCAACTGAAAACTTGATGCAGTTTCAGGTGTGCCATTAAAAATGAATAGCAGTCCCGCACGTCTGCAAAGGAGCAGCACAGTTTAGCTGTGTATGGTTGCTGGTAAGAATGGGCTTGGGCGTGTTCGGAACCGAACATGCCCAAGCCCACCAGGACGTGAACCCTGCACTGTGCTTATCACAGGCAGTGAGACATTTCCCGGATCGCTGCAGCCGCGTATCGGGGAAATGTCTTAATGCCTGAGAGACACAACAGCCAACATACGCTTTTGGTCTGTTCGGTCGTACGACCGTCACACCGTGTGTACGAGGCTTTAGTGCCTAATGTCAGCTGCAAGGGGAAACCCTGGAACAGCCGTTTATATGGAAAACAAAAGTGTTTATTTTATTTGATGGATGGATATGGTTAATTCATGTGCTGCTATCAGCATGTATGTGTTTTTTTTCTGGTGAATCTGTGCTGAACCTTTTGTGCCCCTAGCAGATCAGAGCTGAATGATTTATTACTTTTCTGTCTGGTTGTAATTCTGGTCCTTGTAACACAGATTTACAGTGGATTAGCAGATTTCCCCCTCTGTTGAGTTAAAAAAAATATCTCATACACCCAGCAGTCCTCATTTACAGGTCATTTTCCGGACAATGCATAAAGGAGATATATGGTGCAGGTGAAAGACTTTGTATATTATACTCACCCGCACCTCGCTGATCTATTCCCTAACGAAAGCCCTGCTGTCAAGAAAATTGCTATTTACTACACCAAAGCAAATTTCTATTTGCCTTTTTATTTCAGCCAGATTATTATTTTTTTTTTTTACTGCTAGAAATTTCAGATTTTCCCTTTCTTGCAACCATAACACCGAAGCTCTACACAACATGCCCCAAAAAGCCTGTTTTGTGTGTTTGATTCACTGATTTTCTTGGGAGTGTGCACAGAGCTTGTAGTAAAATGTCTGCCATCCCCGGCATTGTTCTTATGTATTCTTCACTGAGTATTTCTCCTTTGCTCAGATATTGCCAATGCATCCACTGATATGTGGGTTTGGGCTTTGATAATGTTGGGATTGATTTTGCAGTTATAGCTGGCATAAAACCTGCCCACCTGCTAAAGCTGGCCATACATTCTACAATTTTCTTGTGTGTAGTGCAAGGGCCTGCCTTATTGGATTCTAATTGAAAATGTTTTTTTTAAAGTTTGACCTCATATTATTATATGGTTTTTGGTAAATCTAAAGGAAAATTTTAAAATAAGATTGTATAATGTATGGCCAGCTTTACTGAATGACATAAAATGGCAGGTAATGTGTACAGGCAGTCCCCTAGTTATGAACATCCGACTTATGAACGACTCCTACTTACAAACGGAGGGAGACAACAGGAAGTGGGAGGAAATCTCCCCCTAGGAAGGGAAATTCACTCCTGTAAGAGTTATTATGGGAAAAAGGGGTCTCCACTGATGCTTTATCACCAAGGTTTGTTTGCACAACAACCCAAAAGTTTCAAAATCCAATTATCATTGGGACAGGAAGTGAGGTGAAATCTTCTGAACAGAAATATAGACAGCAAAACAAACATTACAGGAGTGTTTCCCCTTCTATGCTATCCAAAAAGCTTAAAAATATTTGTTTTGGCTGAAGCTGCACTTAAAAAATGTCCCTGTTCCGACTTACAAACAAATTTGACTTATGAACAAACCTACAGTCCCTACTTGTTTGTAACCCGGGGACCGCCTGTATACAGAACATGTGTTGCTTTTAGGTAGTTCACTTATTTTACCACTTCAATACCAGAAACGTACCCCCCTTCCCGCCCAGAACAATTTTCAGCTTTCAGCGCTGTCGCATTTTGAATGACAATTGTACGGTCGTGCGACGCTGTATCCAAACTAAGTTTTCGTTTTTTTTTCCCCCCACAAATGGAACTTTCTTTTGGTGGTATTGGATCACCCCTGGGATTTTTATTTTTTGTGCTACAAATAGAAAAAACAAAAATTTGTAAATAAGTATGTTTTCTCCTTCACTGATGAGCACTGACAAGGCTGCACTGATGAGGCAGTACTGATTGGTACTGGTGAGGTGGCACTTATATACAGCACTGATGGGCACTGATAGGTGGCACTGAGATACAGCACTGATGGGCAATGATAGAGGGCACTGTTAGGTGGCACTGATAAGGAGACACTGTATGCCCCTTACATGGTGGTCTTGAGTGGGCTCTCTGATGGCCCCTGGGTGGGCTCCCTGGTGGTCCCTGGGTGGGCTCCCTGGTGGTCCTGGGTGGTGATCCTAAGGAGGGCTGCACTGATAAGTAATCAGTGCAGACCCCCCCATGTCAGGAGAGCCGCTGATCGGTTCTCAACTACTCGCGTCTGCAGACGCGATTAGAGGAAAAGTCGATACACAGCTCTTTCTGTTTACACTACGTGATTGGTCACGACTGATCACGTGGTAAAGAGCTTCCGGGGGAAGCTCTTTACCAAGATTCATAATGCGGTGTGTCAGGCTGATGCACCGCACCACCGATCACCGCTATGTGCGCCCCCGGGTTATCTGGACAGATGTCATATTATGTCCGGTCAGGATAATGAAACCCCCGCCCAGCTGTCATTTGTCTATAGGCCGTGCAGGAAGTGGTTAAAGGAGCTGTGAAGTTTCAATTTTTTTTCAATATGAATAACAAACATGTTATACTTACCTACTCTGTGTAATGGTTTTGCACAGAGCAGCCCCGTTCCTCCTCTTCTGGGGTGCCACAAGGGCACTCCTGGCTCCTTCCCATTATCAGGCGCCTCCACGGAGAGACGTTTTCCATGAGGGTGCATGTGCGGGTGCCCTCCCATTCCTTTAAGAGGATGAGTTGCTAGAGAAGCACCATTATTCTCTGCTGTCACCATAAGCGTGGGACCAGCTATAGTGGAGTAGAACTAGAGCCAATCTGACAGATGCCAATTAACCTACCACTGTGTTTTTGATTGAAGTCCAGGGAGTCTTTGAGTGAACATACGTTTGTAGAGAATGCATCCCAAACGGGACTCAGATCCGGTCAAACATCACTGCGAGGCAAAAATGTCATCATATCTGCCCATACCATTTACTGCTGTAAATTAAACAAAAATCCAAATTGGAAATTTAATTCTGGGCATTATCTGCTCCCCTCAACTACTGAAAAGAAATCCTACTCTAAAGCTGGCCATAAATGGGTAGAATTTTGAACAAAAATTCTAATGCCTAGTACTCTGATGCAAAATACCGCTTTCAAATCGATCGTACGATAATCTGATCATTAGTACACAGCTTTCATGAGCCAATCACGACTGTTCATGCAAATTTATCCAGAGGGAGAAACACACATTTCTTTCTCCTATGATACCAGAACAAATGATTTTCACTTAATCAGTACAGTATTAGTCTGAAAAAATTGGAAGACCACACATGCCAGAATTTTCATAACTTTAGTATCTTCATTTTCCATATAAGATAAACATGCAAAAAAAAAAAAAATGGATGATCATTCATTTGATATTCTCATCATGTGTATGAGGCTTCAGAGAAAGAATGTTCCAAGAAAGTTTTTTATGTCTAATCTTAGTTGGTTAAATTGATGTTCTGTCTAAATTGGCCCTAGTATGTATGAATGGGAGTTAGGGACCTTAGATTGTGAGCTCCTCGAGGGTAGGGACTGATGTGAATGTACATTATATATCAGCGGTGGCTGGTCAATAAGGGGCGATTGGGTGCCCCCTCGCCGCCCGACCCCCTACAGGAGGCGCCGGTATATTGACTCTTTTTTTTCTTGGCTCCTTGCTGTCTGCTGACAGCAAGTAGTGAGCCAATTGGTCAGTCATAAAAGACAATGTGTGTTCGCTGAACAGGTGCACACACACAGTCTAATTGGTTGCCCTGAGCCAGTGACTGACTGGCATTGGATGTGGTGGGCGGGACTGTGGCGGACGTGCTGGCTGCGTGATTACTTGTGCAGGCGCAGCACTCCGCCGGGTTTCAGTCCCGACTTCTGACTCTGCACTCCAGCACGCTCCCCACTCGCAGGACTCTGCACACTGCCAGCCCGCCTAAGAGATGGGGTAAGTGCGGGACTTTGTCCTGACTTCGGGGAGGGGGGGTTCTGTCAGTGCCGCAAGCCCCTAACTGGGGCTCTGTATACTGCTATATGGTGACTCTGTATACTGCTATTTGGGGCTTTGTATACTGCTATATGGTGACTCTGTATACTGCTATCTGGTGCTCTGTATACTGCTATATGGTGACTATGTATACTGCTGTCTGGGGCTTTGTATACTGCTATATGGTGACTCTGTATACCTCTATCTGGTGGCTCAGTATAATGCTATCTGGGGCTCTGTATACTGCTATCTAGTGGCTCTGTATACTGCTAACTGGGGCTCTGTATACTGCTATTTGGTGACTCTGTATACCCTTATCTTGTGGCTCTGTATACTGCTATATGGTGACTCTGTATACTGCTATCTGGGGCTCTGTATACCCCTATCTGGTGACTCTGTATAATGCTATCTGGGGCTCTGTATACTGCTATCTGGTGACTATGTATACTGCTATCTAGTGGCTCTGTATACTGCTATCTAGTGGCTCTGTATACTGCTATCTGGTGGCTCTGTATACCCCTATCTGGTGATGCAGGGCTCTATACTCCTGACACAATGGGTGGAAACTATAAGGGGTGGGGCTTATGAGAAGTGGGATGGGTCAAAAAGGAAGGGCGGGGTCTGGCGACCCCCATCCTAAAATTTCACAAGCCGCCACTGTTATATATATATGTAAATGCGTAAATTGACGGCACTATACTGTATAAGTACCTGAAATAAATAAAAATTTTTTTTTTAAATTCTCGACTGTAGTAATGAGAGCATTCACGACTCATTGGAGTGGTGGGCGGGGGCGGGACTGTGGCGGACGTGCTGGCTGCATGATTACTTGCGCAGGTGCAGCACTCCGCCGGGTTTCAGTCCTGACTCTGCACCCCAGCACGCTCCCCGCTCGCAGAACTCTGCACGCTGCCAGCCCGCCTAAGAGATGGGGTAAGTGCAGGACTTTGTCCTGACTTCGGGAGGGGGGGGGGTGTCTGTCAGTGCCACAAGCCCTTAACTGGGGCTCTGTAGACCCCTATATGGTGACTCTGTATACCGCTATCTGGGGCTCTGTATACTGCTATCTGGGGCTCTATATACTGCTATATGGTGACTCTGTATACTGCTATATGGTGGCTCTATATACCCCTATCTGGTGACTGTATACTGCTATCTGAGGCTCTGTATACTGCTACTTGGTGGCTCTGTATACTGCTATCTGGGGCTCTGTATACTGCTATCTGGGGACTCTGTAATAAGAGAATTCAAAGGGGCAGGATGGAACATTTTCCTTGCATGAACATTGTATGTAGGTTTTGTTTGGTAAAGTGCATTCATTCCAAAAACAAATGTTAAAAGAAAGCAAAATCTTTTGAACAACATTTGAATGTTCTGAGAAATTTTGGATGATTTTTTATTAGAAAATCTATACATCTATGGCTAGCTAAAAGTGAAATTTTACCAATAACAACTTGATAAAAAAAAGAATGTTCTTTAGCAAGGGACATACATTCTACATTAATAAATATGCCACCAAAATTAGTGTGTTCTGTAATTTGCCTCCAGCATAATTTCTGTTTCTTCTTGCTGGAGGCTGCCATTTTGCTGAAGCCCAAAGCCCCCAGCTGTAAATCATCAAGCGGAACTAAACCCATTGATTTACCAATTTCAAAAAGCAGTCTGATTTGATTGTGTCCTCTACCAAACTCTCAAACCAGCAAATGACTGGTGTCCTTACTGATCACATGTACAGCACCATGGCAGTTGCAGTTCAAACCAAAGCAGCTTCCTTGGCTGTAAAGGATAGGATGGTTTAATTCTGCTTTAAGGCTGTCAGCAGATCGGCCTCTACAAACTCGGCAGTGCCTAAAAATGGAGAGCAACTGAGCATGTGCAGAGCAGGGTATGTGTCACGTACCTGATCCGAAGCGGATATACGAGAGAGGCTCCCCTTGCGGCTGAACGCAGTGCACCTCTGGAGTTGAGACAGAGGGTGCAGTGCATAAAGAAGCATGGGTCACCAGTAGAGAAGGGTGAGCTGGAACTGCAGGAACCGGTAGAGCAGGAGAGGAGGAGCAGTCTTATAAGCTGCCGTAGCAAACACCCGGCAGGGGTGCAGTGCCCTTCCAATGACAGGGTGGTGACAGTGCGGATGACACAGTCTGTAATTCAGGCCTGGATGAAACTGGTAAGAAGTAAGGCAGAGTCTGTGATGCAGGCTGAGGGTCAAACACAGGTGAGCAAATAACAGAGAATCTGCTAAGCAGACTGATGTTCAGGTTCCAAGGATCAGTCAGGAGAGGTCCGCAAGATAAGCCAAGGGTCAAGGCACCGGAGATCAGGCCAGAGGAGTCCATGAGGCAAGCAAGGGGGTCAAACACTGGAGATCAGGCAAGAGGGGTCTGTGAGAAAAGCAGGGGGTCAAACACTGGAGATCAGTCAAGTGGGGTCTGTGAGACAAGCAGGGGGTCAAACACTGGAGATCAGGCAAGAGGGGTCTGTGAGACAAGCAGGGGGTCAAACACTGGAGATCAGGCAAGAGGAGTCCGTGAGGCAAGCCGGAGATCAAACACGAGATCAGATCAGAGCAGGTCAGAAGCCAAGCCGGGTCACAACAGGACGCAAACAGGAACAGGAGGTTCAGGAACACAGGAAGCTGAAAGATGATCCAGCAGTTGGTGTGTCAAGGGGCTGACCCTTTATAGGCCAACAAGGAGCCTCATTGGTCATGGCGTGAGTGTGCAGGGATGTGCTGATTGGGTCTATGACAGTGTATTACTGGATTTTAAACAGTATAGGGACTTTTTTTATGTTTTACATAGCTATACCTGCAAAAGGGGCCAGTCTGAAGTGATCTAACAGGACTTAATTTCCTGACTAAAGTTACAATTTAAGCTTAAATCTGTGGTCATCTGATATGCCAAGGTCCTGAGACCTCTATCTGCTGAGTAGAAGGGTCCTTCATCAAGTGTGGCAAAAGATATGTCACCAGCACACCAAGGAACTCCATTAACGGGTCCAATGCTGTATTAATCACATCACAGCAGAAGACATGCCTGATGAAGGGGTCCTGCGTGGCTCTGAAACGTTGCTGTGATTATTCAATAAAGCATAGGGCCCTTTAATGGAGTTCCTTGGTGTGGCGGTGACATATCTCTTGCCTTGAAGTCCTTCCAGTCTCCAGCCGGTAATCCTTTCAGCACTCACTCACTTTTCAGCCATATTCAGGAATGTGTGCGTTTGGGACGTTGCACTTCAGGTGTGGACACTTCCTATTGGTTGTCTATTTGGGTCCTATCAGGCTGCTGAAGACTGTACAGTGGGGGTCGAATAACTAAAGCTGGAGAGTGCAAAATCTGCATAGAAACCAATCGGCTTTCAGGTTTTATTTGGTCAAAGCTTATTTGAACAAGCTGAAGTTAGAAGCTGATTGTCTACCATGCACACCTGCACTCTCCTGGTTTAGTAACTCGAACCCCACAGTGATGGCTTCAGGAACAGGGACCTGGTCCAGGTGGTCACAATCTGCGGTGCTGGATCACGGGTTGTCGCTCATGGAAGCAGTGCCAGGAAGGCTTAGGTGAGTTAAGGCCCATACACACGGTACAATAATCATACAACGGTTGTCCAACAGCATGTTGTCCGATAATCCGACCGTTCATATGCACAACCCAACAGCCAATTTCCAATTGTTGGCCAACAGAAGTTGGCTGACAAGACTAGAAAACTTTTGTTGGCCAACAAGGCGTTGGCCAATTGTTGGCACGTGTGTACAGAAGTTGGCCCAACAAAAAGTTGGAAGTGCAAACACGCATGCTCTGGATCCAGGTAGTGTTTGGTCGTGTAACCTGTGTTCCTAATTCACAAAACACATTCACCTGAACTTCCTCTTTATACGCTCGTAACACCTCACTACGTTAGGCTTTGTTGGCTGAATACTTGACTAAGGTCAGTACGCTAGACACAACCACCAACAGCCAATTTGGACAAAAGTTGGACATTCGGTTGTCCCACGATCTGCGCGTGTGTACGAGGCTTAAGAAGCAAGTTCAGAAGGTAATTCAGAATTGGTCTTACAAACTTCTTCCAGGCTGATGTGGTTTAATATAGGACATGTTAGGGATGTTTTTAGGGATTTTGTAGTTCCATCCATAGTTTGCAAGGAACCTTATAGCAGCATGTACATTTTTGCTAATGTGCTCTAGTCCTCAGTATATGCGTTTAGCTTGTGCAGTGAAAAGCTGTCTGCATTAAAAATATATAGCGGTTTACGATGTAAAATGATTTTCATTCCCACTTACATGGCCAGAAGCAATGCTGTAAATGATCTAATTTCCTCAATTCACCCCAATAGGCTCTTCACCCCAGGAGAGGCGCCTGGAGCTGCTATAAGTATTCCCCTCGGCAGTATTACAAATCGCAGCTTGCAGAGTACAGCAGACGGCGGGGTTTTATTACAGTAAATGGATATGTTGTTTTTTTTTTTTACTACTGACCATATTTAGAAGATCTCTTGTGTAGCAAATATATAGGAATCACTTTTTTTTGATGAAGCTGGAGATGGCTTCCTCTGGTTATTCTGCCACAACATCCACTTAGCCCATGACCTCCCACCAATTCATTAAGAGCCCATTTACAAGCACTTTGATGTGCTTTCTGCTAAAGTAGAATTCCGGGTTTAATTTCACTTTAAATAGTTGGTGTTTGATAGGAAGATGGAAAATAAGTGTTTCTCCGCCATTTAGGAGAAGCTTTGGGTTTTTATCAATAAGGTGGATGGATGACATCACCATTTCCACTCCAGCCAATCAGTGGAAGGATTGTATTTATTGATTAAAAAAATACAAGGCTTCCCCTGAATGGAGGAGAAGCACTCAGCCTGACTCTCTTTATTCCTGGCAGCAGATGGGAGTTCGTCCGTACTGCTGCCAGAACACAGTGCCACATAGGCAGAAAATGACTTGATTTCCTCATCAAGACAGTCAGTGATCTCCCGCAGATCCCTTAAGTTGTTGCCTGCTATAGTTGGTGGCACTAATCGTTCAGGAAAAACCTGACAGGCAGGTTGTGAACAAGTCAATCGATAGACAAGATGGCCATGGATCGAAATTTGGCCGGTCCCTGCTAACTAGCTTAATTTTGATCCATGTATGGCTGGCTTTACTCTATGTAGCTATTGCCACTACTGTCCATTATGGTATACCCAGTAGCTGCACCATTCTGTAATGGAAATTATTTCTTTGGGCCAACTTGACCCAAACTGAAATTAAACTTGAAATTCTACTTTAACCAGTTGCAGACCGCCTGCCGTGGATTCACGGCGGTAACATGGCTCTCCTGTGCGAAATCGCCGTCACCTGACGGTGGGCGCAGAAGCGAATATTGTGGGCACGCGTGCACTCGCAAGCTCACATGCTAACGGGGGAGCTAATCAGCGGGTGGGGCGGACTCGATGTCCGCCGGCCACCCGCGATCACTCCCCTGCAGTGACAGAACGGGGATCTGCCAATGTAAACAAGGGGATCCCCATTCTGACAGGGGATAGGAGAGCGATCGTATTTTCCCTGTATATGGGAGCAGCGATCACTCTCCTGCCCCAGTCATCCCAGCTCCCATACAGCCAGAACATACTGAGGGAGAACACATTTAACCCTTTGATCACCCCCTTAGTGTTAACCCCTTCCCTGCCAGTGACATTTATACAGTAATCAGTGGCTATTTATAGCACTGATCGCTGTTTAAATGTCATTGGTCCCAAAAAAGTGTCAAAAGTGTCCATTCTGTCTGCCACAATATCGCAGTCCCGCTAAAAATCACAGATCGCCGCCATTACCAGTAAAAAAGAATAAATAAAAATGCCATAAATCAGTTCTCATAGTTTATAGACGCTATAACTTTTGCACAAACCAATCAATATACGCTTATTGCGTGTTTTTTTTTTTTTTACCAAAAATATTAGGAAGAATATATATCGGCCTAAACTGATGAATGAATACATTTCTTTTTTTATATTTTTTTTGGATATGTATTATAGCAAAAAGTAAAAAATATTGTTTTTTGTTTTCAAAATTGTTGCTCTTTGTTTGTTTATAGTGTAAAACATAAAAACCGCAGAGATGATCAAATACCACCCAAAGAAAGCTCTATTTGTGAGAAAAAAAATGACATCAATTTTGTTTGGGTACAACGTCTCATGACCGCACAATTGTCAGTTAAAGCGACGCAGTGCCAAATTGCAAAAAGTGCTCTGGTCAGGAAGGGGGTAAATCCTTCCGGGCTGAAGTGGTTAAAATATAACTAAAGGCAAAACTTTTTAGATTTTTAGTTTTGGATAGAATGGAGAGGGACTAAAATGCTTGTCAGACTTTATTGTAGCTTGTGTCCCCTTCAAGGAGATCCCCCTGAGAGTCCTGAGAGTGAAAGTAAAACAAAATCCCACATTTTGGGTTGGCCCCAGAAAAGTAAATCTTCCAATGGGGACATTGTTATTGGTGACCTGGGGGTCCCCAAGGAATTCCCTTATTTGCAGGGATTTCCTCTCACTTCCTGTTTGGCTATGGGGCAGGAAGTGAATGGAAATCTCCGCAATGGGATACAGATGGAGTAAAATATCTGACAGAGGCTATAATCCTCCATTGCTCTATCCAAAATGAGAAAAAAATTGCTACTTTAAGGCAGCCCATTGAAATGAAGGGGCTTCCAATGAACCCTGACTTGGAAAAAATCATTTGTTTGTGCATTTTTGCGTGTTTTTTTTTTTTTTTTTTTTTACATGCTGCCACGCAGAAGCATTGCCTCAGTCCCTTTTCACACTAATGAACGAGTCAAAAAATGGACAGATGGACCCAGTTTGGACCATCCCTTGCTCTTTGTGGAACAGCAGATATCAACAGACATGTCCGTTGACACCCGATCCAACCCTGTCCGCTAATAACAGACAGATGGGGATCCATTCCCGATCCATTCAGTCGATCGGATCAGATGACAGTCCGACAGCCCATAGAGGACAGCAGGCTGTGTCCGTGTCTGCTTTGCATCAGTGGAGTGGACACAGATCTGTCATCCGCCTGCTCAGCGTGGATCAGCGGAGAGGACCCTGCTGAGCGAGCGGATCCAATGGCAGACTGCACCAGTGTGAAAGGGGCCTAAGTGTGATCAGCTGCCGTTCAGAATAAGGGGCACTACAATGTGGCACAGTCCTTCACATTACCACAATGGAGGTAGAGGTGGGCCCTAAAGGATCTTTTCATCCAAAATGATATTTTAATTCTATGTGGGACTTGGTGGCTTTAGTAAGCCCCTGCCTTCTAATGAAACTTACTGGCTCATTCCCACTGAAAAGCAGATCTTCTTATCTGGTGGGCTCCACTGTATTTGCTCCACGCTGTGCCTGCATTTTACTTGCCATACATAAAATACAGGCCGCTGTGTGGAACCCGTATTGTTCATGAGTGGTCTCTGCATAAAACTGCAGAAAGCACTGTGATTGGAGGAGAGGCTGGACACATGACTGACAGGTCAGGTAACTGGGTTTTCCTTCTGGCAAGGCCGGTGCTACCACTAGGCAAACTAGGAAGCCGCCTAGGGTACACTTCAACCTAGGGCGCAGCCACGGCCAGGGCTGTCGATAGGGAGGTACAGCCGGCTTGCTGTAACATTAATTATATTCTCCCTGGGCATATATAGTTACATAGTTGCATAGTCAGTGAGGCTGGAAAAAGACACAAGTCAATCAAGTCCAAACCATGTGTGTGTTTTTATGTCAGTACTACGTTGTATATCCCCCAATGTTGTGGTTCCTTAGGTGTGCATCTAATAGTTTTTTTAAATGATCTATACTACCAGCAGAAACCACTGTTTTTGGAAGAGAATTCCACATTCTCACTGCTCTTACCATAAAGAAACCCTTACGCATCTTAAGGTTAAACCGCCTTTCTTCCATTCTCAGTGAATGGCCGTGTGTCTTCGTGTTTTCCCTTGCGCTGAATAGTTTTGCCCCTATAGCGGGGTCACCAGTACAGTATTTATACATTGAAATCATGTCCCCTCGCAAGCGTCTTTTCTCCAGAGAGAATAAGTTCAGTGCTTGTAATCTTTCCTCATAACTAAGGTCCTCTAATCCCTTAATTAGCTTTGTTGCCCTTCTCTGAACCCTTTCCAATACCAGGACGTCCTTCCTGAGGACTGGTGCCCAGAACTGGACAGCATACTCCAGGTGCGGCCTCACCAGGGACTTGTATAGTGGGAGAATTATTGATTTATCCCTGAAGTTAATCCCTTTCTTGATGCATGCCAACACTTTGTTAGCTTTGCTTGCAGCAGCTTGGCATTGCATGCCACTGCTGAGCCTGTTCTCTACTAGGACCCCTAGGTCTTTTTCCATCCTAGATTCCCCCAGGGGCTCTCCCCCTAGTGAGTAGTTTGCGTTTGTGTTCTTGGTACCCAAATGCATTATCTTACATTTTTCTACGTTAAATCTCATTTGCCACTTGTCTGCCCACCCCATTAATTTATTCAGATCTTCTTGCAATGTTTCCACATCCTGTGGAGAATTTATTGCCCTGCTTAGCTTGGTATCATCCGCAAATATTGAGATTGAGCTCTTCACCTTGTTCTCCAAATCATTTATGAATAAATTGAATAGGATTGGTCCCAGGACAGAACCTTGGGGAACCCCACTTTCTACACCAGACCATTCGGAGTATTCCCCATTTATCACCACCCTCTGGACTCGCCCCTGTAACCAGTTTTCAATCCATGTATTCACCCTTGGATCCATGTTGAGGGACCTTAGTTTGTACAGTAAACTTTATGGGGAACTGTATCAAATGCTTTTGCAAAATCCAGATACACCACGTCTACAGGCCTTCCTTTATCTAGATGGCCGCTCACCTCCTCATAGAAGGTTAATAGATTGGTTTGGCAAGAACGATTCTTCATGAACCCATGCTGATTACTGCTAATGATACCGTTCTCATTACAATAGTCTTGTATATAATCCCCTATTATTCCCTCCAAGAGCTTGCAAATTATTGATGTTAAGCTAACTGGTCTGTAGTACCCCTGGATATATCTTGGTCCTTTTTTATATATTGGCATCACATTAGCTTTCCTCCAATCAGCTGGTATCATACCAGTCAGAAAACTGCTCTTAAAGATTAGGTACAAGGGTCTGGCAATAACTTGGCTAAGTTCCCTAAGGACCCTCGGGTGCAAGCCATCTGGGCCCGGTGACTTATTACTGTTCAGTTTTTCAAGCCTATTCCTGATTTTATCCTCAGTCAGCCATGAGGGTGTTCCCTGTGACTTGTCTTGAGGACCAGCATTGTGGTTCTGCATAATTGAGCCCCCCATTTCCTTTGTGAATACTGAGGAGAAAAATGAGTTTAATACCTTTGCCATTTCTCCATCATTTGTAACCAGATTACCTGCGCCATTTCTTATGGGGCCAATATGATCTGACACCCCTCTCTTACTATTTATATGCTTAAAGAATTTCTTGGGATTCTTTTACTCTCCTCAGCTATGTGTATTTCATGTTCTATCTTAGCTGCTCTGATTGCAACTTTGCATTCCTTATTGCGCGTTTTATAGATATGAAAATCTGACTGAGACCCCTCCGCCTTGTATTTTTCGAAGGCCTTCTTTTTTGCTTTTATGTGTGCCTTTATGTCAGCATTAAGCCATCCTGGTCTTTGCTTAGCTCTTTTAAATTTATTTCCTGTTGGGATACACTGGCTAATACCTTTGTTTAGTGTGTTCTTGAAGCACTCCCATTTTTCCACCGTATTCATTGTTCCTAGAATGTTATCCCAGCTAACATCTTCCAGCAATGAGCATAGTTTCTGGAAGTTGGCTCTTTTAAAATTCAGTGTCTTCGTATTCCCCTTGCGTTTCCTAGATGTGTAATTTATACTAAAACTAATTGACCTGTGATCGCTATTACCTAGATTGCCCCTTACTTCCACGTCTGTGATCAGGTCTGTGTTGTTAGTAATCAGAAGGTCCAATAATGCTTTTTTTCTTGTTGGTGCATTTACCATCTGACCCATGATATTATCCTGCAGGACATTTAGGAAATGGCGAGACTTAGCTGAACGTGCAGTACCTTCCGCCCAGTCAGTATCTGGATAATTAAAATCCCCCATTATAATAACACTTCCCACCATAGCCGCTATTCTAAATTGTGATAGGAGGTCCGCCTCCCCCTCCTCCCTCTGATTAGGGGGTCTATAGCATATTCCAAGTATTACTTTCCCCCTGGTATCTTCCCTTTGTAACTCTACCCATAATGATTCAACCTCCCCCCCAGAACCACTATTAATGTCATCTCTCACATTAATTTGTATGCCATTTTTTATATACAGGCATACCCCTCCCCCTTTTTTGCCCTTCCTATCCCTGCGATACAGGGAATAACCCTGAATGGTAGCCAGACAATCATGAGAGCTGTTGAACCAAGTCTCCGAAATTCCCACAAAATCGAATTCCTCCTCGTACAGTAGCAGCTCTATTTTTCCCATCTTGTCTGCCAGACTCCTGGCATTAGTGAACAAGCCACGTCGTTTTGTCTGGACACCTACTGTTTCCTTGCTAGGTATTCCAGGTTTGCATATGGGACTTGTTACACTACTTGCCACGTGTTTAAATTCCTTATTCGGCCTATCACTCCTCCCTCCAATACTACCCCCTAGATCAGTTCACCAGAGAGGCCCAGGAGGCGAGGAGCAGAGAGGGACTCTCTTTTCAGGCACAGGAGGCTAAAACCACGCTGCGTTTTGCAATGCTGATCAGTGGTGGTGGCCGGCCACTCACAGCCTTTCACTGGAGATGTAATTCTTTCACTGGTGGAGTGATTATCCCTTCCTCCGCTGAGGATGGTGGAAGGCGAGGTTGTAGCCCGGCGGTGGAAGGTGATTCAACAGAGAGGTGGCCAAGGGCACAGACGGAAATGACAGACATACAACACCTTCTGTACCGTGTGATCATCATCATGATAATGATGGCGATCACACAAGCACAGTGAGATGCTGAGCCACACTTTTACCCTCTCCCAACCACTTCCCATTATGCTGCAAAGGCACTGCCACGGTGCCTTTATCTGCACAAACCCGCCTGTGCTCTGAATCAGCCACAAATCTCTTAATAGTGCGATGATCACGCTTAAGTTTTCATGAAATATCTAATGTTTTCATACCTCGTCCAAGGCATTGAACTATTTCACTCTTTTCGGCAGCAGAGAGATCCTTTTTCTTCCCCATATTGCTTGAAAATGGTGCTCTGCTTAATAATGTGGAACACCCTCCTTTAGTAGTTCTTCTTTTAATTGGGCTCACCTGGCAATCCAATTATCACAGGTGTCCAAGTTTGTTTTCAGTGATCAAAGGAGCCCTGAGACACAATGCCATCCATGAGTTAAACTGAAAAACAAAATATTTAATCTTTGTGACACTGAAATAGAATTTGCATAATAATTTGGAACAGGGTGTATTTATGAAATTTTTTTTATTGTTTTTACTAGTAATGGCGGCCATCAGCGATTTTTAGCTGGACTGCGACATTGCAAATCTGGACAAATCTGACATGAAGTGGCACTTTTTGGGGACCAACGACACCAATACAGCGATCAGTGCTAAAAAATATGCACTGTCACTGTACTAATGACACTGGCAAGGAAAGGGTTGACCTAAGGGGCATTCAAAGGTGCTTGCTAACTGGGGTGGGGGGGGGGGGTTCTTAGCAGAAACACGAGATTCCCATCTTCCCCTCTGACAGAATGACGATCTGCCTTGTTTACATAGGCAGACCGCCATTCTGCCTGCCTCGGGAACAATTGGCAGGTCTCGGCGGACATCTGTCCCGCTGATTGGCTCCAGCTGTGTCCAATCACACCAGGAGCAGGTCACTGGCAGTGCGCGCCCCAGACCCGGCAATCAAAATCACATACAGGTATGTGATTTTGCGCTGAAGGGCCGTCCTGCTGCAATAATTTACACAGGGCAGTCCGGA
The DNA here is from genome assembly GCA_018402905.1 of Glandirana rugosa. Lineage (NCBI taxonomy): Eukaryota > Metazoa > Chordata > Amphibia > Anura > Ranidae > Glandirana > Glandirana rugosa. The sequence goes on along the minus strand of BLSH010494988.1, from coordinate 210,112 downwards.
AGCAGTTAAACAAAAGCAATGAAGCCCGATTAACGTTGTAGTTTAAACCTGCTAAATACATTCCAGATGCATCAAAACAAAAGGTATTCCAACTCCTTCTTTCCCCTGCCAGGATGTAGTACAGAATGATCCTTAAAGAGGAAGTAAACCCAGATTACTTCCTCTGTATTCCCCTGAAAAGTAGAAGCATAATGGGCTACTATGCATCGCATAGTAGCCCATTATGTGTCGCTTACCTGCAAACGAAGCCTGCGATTTCCAGCGATGTCCCCTGTGCAGGCCGTGTCCATCTTCAGCCCCTCTTCCTTCCGAGGCTGCGACTCCGGCTCTGTGACTGGCTGGAATCGCGTGATGTCACTCCCACGCATCCAGTCACGGCACGATCACAGTGAAGAAACGGCACAGAGGCCGTTCCTTCACTGCGCATGTGCTGAATGACGTTGGCACATCTAATACACTGTATATCTCCTGAACCGTACAGGTTTAGGAGATATGCAGGGAACCTACAGGTGAGCCTTATTTTAGGCGTACCTGTAGGTTAAAGTGGTTGTCACGAGTTGACAACCACTTTAAGCCGGCCATAGACCGATCGAAATTTGGCCAGTTCAGCAGCAACCAGCTGACTTTCGATACATCCTTGGGCAGGCTGGTTGTGCTGAAGTCGATCTATTGATCTGTTGGTCTGTTGGGTTTTTGTTGTGCTATTGGTGCCAGCAGTGAACATTGAATTCTGCTGCTGGGGAACGCTTCCCACCGTCAGAACACAATAGCGCAGCTGGAGGGATTTCCCCATCAACACCGACTGTGTTGATGAAGGAATCAAACCATTTTCTTTCCTTCAGCCGAAGGAAAATCTGTTAAAGTGGAAGTAAACTTCCTCTACTGCCTTTTACCTATAGGTACTGTAAATATCTTCTAAATGAGCACCGATTTAGAATTTTACATTACATGCGGCCACTGATCTCACTGGCGCATGCGTTTTGAAGGAACGTTCCTTTGGAGCCCTGTGCCATGAACGCACATGCGTGGGAGATAAGTTTCACATAATGTGCTAGTATGTGATGCATACTAGCACACTGTGACTTTACCTTGCAGGGACAAAAAAAAAAAGTCAAGTGGTATGCAACCGCTTTAAGTCTGAGCTAGAGCACTTCATTCAGTAAAGCTCATGCTTTTTGCTAATTGGAAAATTCCAGTTCTGACTCAGCAGGGGGGCCATGTCGGACTTCTGCAGAGAGACCACTGCTTTCATATAGAGAGCAAGGGTCCTTCTCAACATTTTCTCCTCAGGCTGTAGCTAATGACAAAACATTGAATACTATTTATGCACCTGGCATGTATTGGGCAGATTTAAGCAGAGAGTTCAATTGGTCTTTAAATAGAAACTGTTGGCAACAAGCAAATGTAGTGAACTGTTAATCCTTCCCAGGAACTATTTCCATTATACAAAACCAGAAAATGTAGTCATAGAGAAACTAAGCCAATTAATTTAATGGTTACAAAATACAGTTCTATTCCTGGCATGCCGATGTAGAATCATTTTTTGATAACCCCATGCCGCCATGTTGCTACACCCACACTCGTCCTCACTAAGGATACAGAGAGAAGCGGACATCTTTGTACACCCACCGGAGTTTTACATTTCACGCTTATTTTTTAACAGTAAATGGAGCTTACATACTTAAGTACAGTATATAGAAATACGTGGCACTGTTTTGATGTTACATTCTAAAAGCAGCGGCAAGCCTGCTGATCTCACAGCTATGCAAATGTCACAGAACACCGCTGCTTTTAAAATGTAACATCAAAACAGTGTCTGTATTTCAGTATGTAAGCTCCGTTTACTGTTAAAAAATAAACGTGAAATTTAAAACTCCGGTGGGTGTACAAAGATGTCCGCTTGCCGCCTTCTCTCTGTATCCTTAATGCAGACTAGTGTGGGTGCAGCAACATGGCGGCGAGGAACGTCCTTTCCGGTTTCCATTTTTGTGGGGTTATCAATAAATGACACTACACTGGGAATGTAACTGTCACATTTGCTTCTGTTGTTAACCAATCAAACCATCAGATGGCTGGTGTCATAACTGGTCACATGCAGGGATAGGCACGGACCAAGGCTGTGGCAGACATTTTCCAAAGTACAGACCTTAGTGAAGGACACCAAGGTAAATTTCAAATTAAAACCTTCAAAAAACACGGTCTACTCTCTGACCTAGTTCTACAAGTACAAAAACAGTTACAATAACAGTTTTATAAAGACTGCTTGTGACATACGCTTATAAAATGTTGAAAACATTTTCTGTCTGGCTGTGGCTGGGGCCTGCCTGGGACTGGCTGTGGCCTGCCTGGGAAGTTGTAAAATATTCGCATACAGTGTTCGTCAGAAATATTTTGACAATAACATTGACAAAAACATGAACATCTTGATCCAGTCTCTCATCTGGCACAAAAAACTTCCAAAATTAAACTTTAAATGGAACCACAGGAAGTGATTCCAGACATGAAACCTTTTACA
>BLSH010494988.1:183269-194117 GCA_018402905.1 Glandirana rugosa | reverse complement strand
CGGAAGCAGTCTGCAGAGCGGCAAGCTGGAGTACGCCGAACACGTTCATTAAACATTACAGGCTAAACGTGGCCTTCCCGGCCGAGGAGGCGCTGGGTTATAAGATTATTTCGGCGGCTGTCGCCCATTAAAATTATTGAAGCAGCATATTCGCATTGGTTATTTATCTCGTTTGGGAGCCCTCCCTTGGGATGAGGTAGCTTGGTACATCCCGTAGTAGGCTGACATGGGGAGGTCCAGGAATAAGGAAAATTGTTGCCATACTTACCGTAATTTTCCTTTCCTGGATCCTCCCCATGTCAGCCGTGGATCCCCACCCAATTATCCGTCGCGAGGCGGGTGCAGTGGAACAGTGTTGTGGGGCAGACAGCCGCCCTTTATGGGCTAGGAAAGAGGTGGTCCTGAAGGGGTCAGAGGGGGCGGAGCTGACCCGTAGTAGGCTGACATGGGGAGGATCCAGGAAAGGAAAATTACGGTAAGTATGGCAACAATTTTCCTTATTTTTTTCTGTTCCTAGCAGCTGAAGCTCAAAAAATGCTAATAGCCTAAATTTGTGTGCACGGACACATAGGAGGAGCAGAAAATAAATGCTAATAGCTTCTAGGAGCAGGAAAAAAACACTAGTGTGCATGGAGTCTAAAGTGTTTCTAAAGGCTCAAGGTTTTTTTACCTTCATGCATTCTACGCACCTAAACCCCCATCTCAATACAGAGATGTGCATGAAAGCCTCGGCTCTCCTGCCTCATTGGCTGAGACAGCAGCGGGAACCACTGGCTGTCAATCACAGCTAGTGAGCCAATGAGTAGAGAGGCAGGGCAGGGCCAAGCCATGGCTCTGTGTCTGAATGGACATGCCAAGCAGAGGCTCGGGAGCAAGCCTGGTTGGGTGCCCCCACTGCAAACTGTTTGCTCTTGGCAGGAGGGAGGGGCCAGGAGCGAGGATTGGGGTCACTCTGTGCAAAACCACTGCACAGAGCCGGTAAGTATGACAAGTTTATTTAACCTCTTTAGCCCCAGGCGCCGTCATACTGCGGCAATGCGGTTTCCTGCCCGCGAATCGCCGTAGCTGTACGGGCGTGCGGGAACCTGCTTTTGTAGGCGCACGCTCCCATTGGCCAGCGGGGGAGGCAATCAGCAGGTGGAGCGAACGCGATGTCCGCCGGCCACCCGCGATCGTTCCCCACAGTGACAGAACGGGGATCTGTGCTATGCAGGAAGTCGGATCTGTGTGGTCCCCCAATCACACAGTCCCCCTCACAGTTAGAAACACCTCCCAGGGAACACATTTAACCCTTTGATCGCCCCTGATGTTAACCCCTTCCTCGCCAGTGTCATTAGTACAATGTCAGTGCATACCGTATATTTCGCACCATAAGACACACTTTTTTTCCCCCAAAAAGTGGGGGAAAGTCTCCCTGTGTCTTATGGTGTGAATACCTAAAAAAAATCCGCCCCCCCCCCCTCGTCGCCGCCGGTAGGGTTGCCACCTCATCCCTTTAAACCCGAACACCTATGAATTACACAGGTTCTGTGGCTGATTATGGTGGTAATTAAACTCACTTGGTGCCTCATCTGCATTAAATCAGCCTTAGAACCTGTGTAATTCATAGGTGTTCGGATTTAAAGGGATGAGGTGGCAACCCTAGCCGCCGGGAGCCCGCATTACACTGCGGGCTCCCAGACACCATAGAGCGCTGCTCTGACCTCACACAGTGAGAAGACAGAGCAGCCCCAGCGGCCGAATGAAGTACTGCGGTGGCTGGAGCTGCTCTGTTTTCTATCTGAATGGGGCCCGGCTGCAGAGTGGAGCTCCACTAGGCGCAGTGTGATGACAACATCACAGCGCAGCGGTGCCGGGAGATATGAATCTCCCTCTTGGCTCTTTCAGGCTGCATTTCATGGACACAGGTATGGCTGTATTTCATGGACTCTAGTATGTGCTGTATTTCATGAACTGTGGTATATGGCTGTATTTCATGGACTCTGGTATATGGCTGTATTTCATGGACTCTGGTATATGGCTGCATTTCATGTGACTGGTATATGGCTGTATTTCATGGCACTGGTATGTGCTGTATTTCATGGCACTGGTATGTGCTGTATTTCATGGCACTGTATGTGCTGTATTTCATGGCACTGGTATGTGCTGTTTTTTATGGCACTGGTATGTGCTGTATTTCATGGCACTGGTATGTGCTGTATTTCATGGCACTTATATATATTGTATTTCATGGCACTGGTATATGGCTGTATTTCATAGGACTCTGGTATATGGCTGCATTTCATGGGACTGGTATATGCTGCACTGGTAAATATTTTAGTACACCATTTGGTTCAGAATATTTTTTTTCTTCCTCTAAAACCTAGGTGCGTCTTATGGTCAGGTGTGTCTTATGGTGTGAAAAATATGGTAATTTTATCTCTGATTACTGTAATGTTGTCACTGGTTCCCAAAAAAGTGTCAAAAATGTCAGGTGTCCAATCTGTCCGCCACAATGTGGCAGTCCTGCTAAAAAAAAAAAAAAAAAAAAATCGCTGGTCGCCGTCATTACTAGTAAAAAAATAAATAAAAATGCCATAAAGCTTCTCATAGTTTGTAGACGCGATAACTTTTTGCGCAAACCAATCAATATACGCTTATTGCGATTTTTCTTTTTTTTTTTTTTTTGTTTACCGAATATGTGTAGCAGAATACATATCGGCCTACACTGATGAATAATTTTTTTTTTCAGAAATGTTTTATTACAGAAAGGAAATTTTTTTTTTTTTTCAAAATTGTCACTCTTTTTTTGTCTATAATGCAAAAAAACCCCCAAAAAAACGCAGAGGTTATCAAATACCACCAAAAGAAAGCTCTATTTGTGGGAAAAAAAGGACGTCAGTTTTGTTTGGGTACAACGTCGCACGACTGCTTAATTGTCAGTTAAAGCGACGCAGTGCAGTATTGCAAAAAAATGGCCTGGTCATTAAGGGGGGGAAAAAAATGAAAAAACTTGCCTTTAATATCACTTTAACATCTGGATATTTTGGAACACGCGTGGAATCGCCGTGATTCTGTCCGCAATTCCAAAACGCAGCATGCGTGTTCAGGTGCCTTTGATTTTCAAAGGCACCTAATGCGGTCTTGCTGTGATTCTTGCATGCTAAATCTTGCTGCAATTGCGGCAGAACCACATCACCTGAAGCTTGTCGCCCAACAAGGAGCAGAAGCTACTTCCGGGTGACAAGCTTTGTGGGTTGCGGTGTGCCACGTTATTTATCATGCGATAATAATGGTAAAACTGCATCACCTTTAGGTTCCATTGAAAATGAATGATTGCAGTGCGATTCAGTGTAATTCATGGGCAGAATTACTGCATCGTGGGCACAATCGCAGTGATTCTGCCCAAGATCCCAAAACGCCAAATGTTAATGGAGCCTGAAAGAGTCCTAAAACCTAGAAAAGATTGGCTATGTCATGTTTTAAAAAAAAAAGCATGCTGCACTGTATCACTGAGGTGGGAAGAGAATATTATCTTTATTATGAGCAACCCCGAATTATGCGTTTTAGGGTGTTGGAGCTCATGAATTAAAATGCAACAGTGTGCCTGGGTGCATGGGGAATATTAATGCTTCTAGAATCAGACTGACCTTATTGGTTAAAATGGTATACCAAGTGAAGTGATAAAACATAGGCAAAACAAATCCTCCTGTATAAATTGTACCTGTTTATCTGCAGACTCTCTTTTCTACAGCCAAAGTGCAGAATCTATACCGCTTGTCTGAGCTTCAGGGGGTAGGGAGCTAAAGTTATACTCTGCAGATCTCAGTGAGAGGAAAGAGCAGGGATGGAAACGGGACCCCCCCCCCCTCCCTTTACACAGCACACAGGAAGAGCACTGAGGCTGTCAATCACAGGCTGTGTGCTGGAGCTCCCTCCCTTCACCTTATTTACCTCCGGGTAAAACTTGCTAGAAGTGACTCATGGTGATACCAGAGGAATGAGGCAGCAGACAGAAAAGACACTTAGTGCTCTGGATTGAGACAAGTACACACTATAGAGGACATGCTTTGTTCGTATTTTCACTAAAAGTAGTGCAGGAACTACTTTTGGGAATTGGTGCAGCGCCGCAAAGTTGGACGGTGCCATTGCCGGCAATGGGCTCTGATTTGGCATGTGATTTGTCAAATCGGCTCAATGTGAACGTGGGCTTCTTGTCAAAGCTTAATTGGACAAGCTGAGGTTAGAAGCTGATTGGTTACCATGCACCGCGGCACCAGATTATGTGCACTCCAGTTTTAGTAAATCCCCCCCCCCCCCCCCCACTGATACCAGATTTACCTTCAACTATGTAGTGCAAGGGCCTGCCTGATTGCATACAAATTGAAAGTGTTTAGGTTTGACCGCATATATTATATGGTTTTGGTAAATCGAAGGACCAGTTCACACCACAAGCAGTCCAGTGCATTTTTTTTCTGGATCAAAATGCATGGAAAGTAGGTTATATGGTTTCCAATGGCATAGTTTACACCAGTGCTTGCAGTTCCAGAAAAAAAAAAGTAGAACACGCTGTAATTTTCCTGCACTGGACTGGAAGGCTCAATGCACATCAATGCATTTTGATTATGAGCTTTTTTCAGTGCTTTTAGCGTTTTTTACTGCAAATTTGCGTTTTGCGGTTTTAAATCTATGTAGCAACAAAACCGAAAAAAAAACGCAAATCGTAGTAAAAATGCGTCTAAAAAGCACAGCACTTGCGTTTTTCTTGCATGCCCATTGACATTTATTACATGCAAAATGCTGCATTTTGTGGGAAAAAAAAGTCCCTGACCCTTTCCAAAAACGCAGAGGCACAAAAATGCATTGATGTGAACATGTTCCATAGGAACCCATGTTAAAAAAAATATATATATATACCTGCATTTCTGCATAGTGCAAAATGCATCAAAAAACGCACTAGTGTGAATGGAGCAGAACGCTGTAAAACGCATAAAAAATGCTACCGGAACACACGGCCTTATTGAGCCCTGGTTCAGACTTGTGCGATGCAGGAACTGGCAGGATTATAGAGCCGGTTCCCGCATCGCATCACTCGCACCGGCAGTTCACACTGCCTTCTGCGAACCGCTGGCGGGTGTCATTACAAAGTTAATGACACCCCCAGTTTTGTTCACAGATCGCAGTGTGAACTGTGAACTTGCACATGAATCGGATCGCATGGGTGAGAACACCCATGCGATGCGATTCTAGTGTGGGAAAAAAGGTTCATGTACCTTTTTTTTTTTTTTTTTTTTTTTTTTATTATTGTGGATCTAATGCAAGTTCAGCCAAGTGTATGGCTGAACTCGCACCGCTCAGAGATCACATGTGACTGGGACCCACACTGCGGGTGTGAATCACATGCGATCTCTGAGGATCGCACAAGTCAGAACCCAGGCTTAAGCTTAAGAAAAAAACGGAGAAAAAATGCACTGGCCTGCATCAAAAACGCACATGCAGAAAAGCATCTGGAATGCATCCAGACAACGTTTCTATGGTATGAACTGGCCCTAAAGGAAAATTGTACAAGGTAATTGTGTAATGTGTAGCCAGCTTTAGGCCTCATACACATGGGCGTTTTTGGGCATTCTTTGCAGCTCTCCATGTTATTCAATGGCCCTCTAAAAACGCCGGCGTTAGTGAGCTGTTTCTAGAACACAGGACCAGTGCATTGTGAGGCTGTAGCATTTTGGCTTTTTCGCGACGCCAATCGGCAAAACGCTCACTAACGCCCGCTAACGGCGTACCGGCGTTAACCAGCGTTTTTTGACGCCGACGTTTTTAGGTTGGCATAGGTAAATAGCAGAGGACTGATTTTTAAAAAAAAACGCCTATTGATGCCGACGCTCACTAACGCCGAAAAAAAACAGATTTTTTCAAAACGTCGGACCCGACATTTTGCTTATTTTTTTTCAGATGCCCGTGTGTATGAGGCCTTACACTGCAGCAGACAGGACATTGAGCAGCTGTGCATAGTAACCAATCAGTTTCTATTTAGAGCTTGTTAGGGTAAGCTTTGAAAATGAAATCTAGAAGCTGATTGGTTGCTCCAGATTCTGTCTGCTGCAGCCTTTGTAAATACCCCGCACTTTGTTGTCAGCCCACGATTGAGCATAGGAGCAGAGTACATTACCACGTTTTTTGCAGCTCTCCATGTTAGTCAATGGCCCCATAAAAATGCCAACGTTTTTGAGCTGTAAATGGCGTCTGCGTTAGTGAGCTGAAAGTAGAACCCACGGCCAGCGCGTTCCAAGGCTGTAACGTTTTGCTGTTTTTGACGCCAACGCCGCAAAACGCTCACTAACGCTGTGCCGACGTTAACCGGCGTTTTTGACGCTGATGTTTTTAGATTAAAAAATAGCAGAGGAATGTTTTTTATTTAAAAAATGCCTACTGATGCCGACGCTCACTAATGCACATTAACGCAGATGCAAAATGCCGAAAAATACCGCAGATTTTTCCCTGACGTTTTGCTTATTTTTTTACATACACCCGTGGGTATGAGGCCTTAAGAGTAAAATGATATTTGCTTGGACATTGAGGGAGGCATAGCTCCAGGGAAGCATGGGCACAACGGTTTTACAGCACTGACTAATTGTGCTATGGGGTCTCCTTGGTTTGCTGCAGGAACAAGGTTGTAGCTGAGCTCCCTAAATGCCTACTGTGCCCTAGGCTCCTATCTGGGTTGCCTTAGGGATTATCCAGCTCTGTAGAAATATAACCCTCTAAATGAGCTTTTTGCAACCTTTTCAACAAAAGGAACCCCTTCTAATAATTTATTATATCCACAACTCATAGTACACCAGTGCGATGGTCAGTGGAAAGAATTATTTTGCGTTGGTGGGCAGAAGCTGCTCTAGGAACCCCTAGCAACCTCTGGCGGAACTTAAGTGCCGTAGAACTCAACAAATTAAATAAATGATACTTGGCATACTGTAGTTGTATTAAAAACGCCAATAAACAATTTTTATTATGTGCTTTTTATAAGTTGTGATGGGACAACATGTACATGACATCACATCACCCCAGCAAGGTGATCTGGAACCACTAAAATTCCCACCTCCCCCTTTTTAACCTTCTGAATTCCCAACCCACGTGGCATATCGGCCATTTACAATGTCTGGACCATCTGGTCGTGACGTGTCTGCTTGAGTGCCCTGTTATCGCAATGTATATATTATTTCCTCCCATAGCATCTCTGGTGGAGCCTGAGTCAGTCGTAGGTTCATGGGTCCTACTTGAAGGCACGGCAGGAGGTCTACGTTTATGCTTTTAATGTCACCAAGTCCCTGCTGAGTGCCATGGCGCTGCACTCGGAGTGAAATTTAGAACGGAAATGGAGTAGGGAATTAATTATGGATGTGTGATCTTTGCTTTTTGTGGATAGTATTAAAACATGTAAAAATTGGTTACCTGTTCTTATGCATGTATATATATTTAAATAGGTGTGTGTGTGTCTGAATATAAAATTCCCCAAACACTGCGGCCCGCTCCATACTCATTAACGTCTCTGTACAAAGGAGCTTCTGTAGAAGTTACGGGCTGGAATCTTCTCGAAAATTCTGACATCTGCATCTGATGGATGTCCTTATCCCTTCAAATTCTCTTGCAGCCCAACTTCTCTTGCAAGTCCAAACACCAAAAAAGTGATGGGTTGTTCCATTTGGTGAACAACATGTCCCCGTTTCGCACTGTCCCACAATTCCCTTTTTTTTGCTAACATGAGGTTCAAACTTCAGCAACTTTATCACAAGCAAACCACACGGTCAGACCAAACACAAGTTGAACAGGACAACTTCCTCAGAAGGATACGGGTGCCTCAGTCTGATAGTGTGTGTCCTTTTTTGTAGTTTTTAAGGTTTCTTTTTTTTTTTTTTGGGATTTGGGGGAGGGGCGGGCGGCTGGTCACGTCTGCTCCCGCTTTTCTCGGTCACACGGCTCCGTTCTCTTGCCGTGGCTTGTGGACGGCAGACTGGGAAGCACTGAGGGATGGTGCCAAGGTGCAGAGGAATCCGGAGAGGAGGGTGAGGCCCAGCCCACCCCAGGCACAGAACATGGACCAGCCATACCCGTGGCTGATGTCTTCGGGTAAACCGTATACCGAGCGTGGGTATCGTGACAGCTCGAAATTGATGCCAGCTACACAGGTGCAGAGGGAGATAATGCAGCAAGTTCCTGAAAAGAGAAAATAGAAAGGCATGAAACCTTTTTTTTTAAACTGTAATTCTAATGCAAGGTGATTTGTATGTAAACTGAATTTTGATTGGTTGCTATGGTAACTGTATGTAGCACATTATTACATCCCTTAGCACTGCCATATGTTTAAAGATGAAATCTTGGCACAAGAAAAACATGCTGCCTGCAATAATGGTTTCCCTGCATATATGGAATAGACAGCATTACTTACCTGCTATGTGCAGAGATATCGCAGTACCTTTGTTCACCGTAAATACCCCTATCCATTATAAAATTGTAAAAAGTCAACTGCGCTAGAACTTAATATAATAGTAAAACACATAGAACATCAGCAGCTGGAACAATAAATGCTGGAACAACATTAGCAGAAATCATATAATAAAGATGCAGAGCTTGATAAGAAATGTCCATATGAGATAAATCAATAGTGAATGCCCCTGACAACGTCATCGATGATGAAACGCGTAGGGAGGAGCTAGGACGCGAGACGACATCGTGCTCCGGGACGTGGCGGCCATTTGGTCGGTTTGTGGCAGACCGGTATTTGTTTCACTGCTTGCTTACATTGAAGACACACGAGTGCAATATTTTTATCTATCATATTAAATGCATTTTGAATGTACTGCACTATTGTCGGCACTTTCTTCCCTTATGATCATATGAGGAGAACGGGGAGGTGATTAGTGAGTACAGGCCGAATTCAGAAGGAGTGTGAGAGATCCCTGTTTGGTGCAATATCCCAGCTGATATCTACAGTACAGGCTTGTCAGACCTCTGTAGTGGGGGTCCGCACATCTCGGTAAGAGGCATTGTGTACGGGTGCTGGAGGCTTTTCTTTGAGATTTCCCTTTTTCCATGCTGGACCCACTATTGATTTATCTCATATAGACACGTTTTTGGACATTTCTTATCAGATCTTTCTTGTCAAGTGCTGCACCTTTATTATATAATACCCCTATCCATACTAAATAGCATGGTTGCATAAATCTCCCCATGCCAGCTACTGTATTCTGACAGTCGGCACCTGCGGCAGACAGAATACCCAAACAATGACTGCAGCTGATTGGCAGTAGTCACTGTTCCTACGACTTTTTTTTTTTTTTAGCTGGCTCCTTTAAATCCTCAACCAAAGTTTTTTATCCACTAGAACTTCGCAAGGTTTACCCCCTTTCATGACCAGGCCATTGCGTTACTTTAACTGATAATTGCCCGGTCATGCGACGCTGCACCCAAATACAATTTCTGTCATTTTTTTCCCCACACAAATAGAGCTTTCTTTTGGTGGTCACCTCTGCGCTTATTTTTTGCACTATAAACAAAAAAAAGACCGACAATTTTGAAAAAAACAAAAAAAAAAACAATATTTTTTACTTCTGCTATAAAACCTATCCAATTAAAAAAAATCAAATTTCTTCATAAATTTAGGCCAATATGTATTTTGCTACATATTTTTGGTAAAAAAACCCAATAAGCGTATATTGATTGGTTTGTGCAAAAGTTATAGTGTCTACAAACTCTGGGATATTTTTATTTATTTTTTACTAGTGGCGGTGAACAGCGAATTATAGCAGGACTGCTTTGTTGCAGTGGACATTCAGACACTAACTGACACTTTTGACACTTTTTAGGGACCAGTTTCACTAATACAGTGATCAGTGCTAAAAAAAATATGCACGGTCACTGTACTAATGACACTGGCAGCGAAAGGGTTAATATTAGGGGCGACGTGCTTAGCTTGTGTTTTGCTAAACTGTAGGAGGTGCTTTTGCTAAGGGAAGACATGGATCCTAATCCCTGCTTTGCAGAGACACAGGATCCATGCCTTCCCTCCTGTCAGAATTGAGATCTGCTTTGTTTACATAGGCAGACCGCTGTGCTGTCCAACAAAAGTAGCATTTAGAGGGTTGGGACAAACCATTTAACACCGACAGGGGTGCTTACAATGGTCAGCTTTTATTCGATTATATAAAACCTTTATCCTAAAACGATATATCTGCTAGTGTATCCAAAAACACTACCCTCTCCGCAGGTTGACAATGCTGCTGTCCAAAGGGGGCTCCATTGCTCCTCCATAAACTGGACCCCTCTTAGCCTGCATTAACATCTGAGCAGAGTATATTCCTGGTGATTCTGAAGCATTATTTTTGCATGTGTATATAGCTTCAGGCATTTGTTTCCTGAGCTAGGAAAGGGGAGCAGAGCAGTTCTTTAGGAGGAGGGGCACTCTTCAGGTGCAAAAACGCATCACTCAATTACAGGGACTCCAGGTGAAGTCTATGGGGCCAGAAACCTTGCATACGCCAAAGATAAAACACTCATGTACTTTTTTGGGCAATGATGGGTGTAGGGCATAGGTGACTCAGTGTACAAGTAGGCCTGGACTGGCCATAGGGCACACCGGGCATTTGCTGCATGGAGGGCGGGAGCTGCCTCAGTGATTGGTTGCTAAGAATTTCTAGCACCAATCAGCAGTTTGGTATTATGAACTTTAGCAGCTCCCACTTGCACCTTCCACCCAGCACTATGCTGTCTCCTGATCTCCGCTCTGCTGTACACACGCTGGCAGGTAGGAAGTGCTGGTGAGAGGATGATGTGAAGGGGGCAGAGGAGACACTGTTGGCGGGGGGGGGGGGG
>BLSH010494988.1:164381-182379 GCA_018402905.1 Glandirana rugosa | reverse complement strand
CGGGCAGAGGACACTGTTTTGGGGAGGTACAGGGCACTACTGGGGGGAGGGGAGCAGAGGATAATACAGTAAGAGGGGGGTGAAGTGAAGGGGGCAGAGGACACAGCATGGGGGGGGGGGGGTACAGGACACTACTATTGGGGGAAGGGGGCAGAGGACACTACTGTGTGTGTGTGTGTGTGTGGGGGGGGGGGGGTGTGAAGGGGGCAGAGGACACTGTGTTGGGAGATTTTAAAAAATGGGCTTCTCATTCTATAATGCCCAGGCCTATTGTTTGTGTGAATAGAAGCAAGAAGAAAGATTCTGCATGTTGAGTACAGTCAGGCTTATGCCCCATACACACTATCCGAAAATCGGACGACAGATCGTCCATTTTTTTTTTTTTTGCATGCTAATCTCGGAAGAGTTTACTAAAGTCACGAAAATTCTCGTACGACAGAATAAATAATCTGAAGTGATGTCATGTGTTGCAGTGTATTTGTATTGTATTTTCGGATGACAACTGTACGGATTAAAGGAAAATCGTACAATCTGGTATCATGCGATCAAAAATTTCATGCATTTTTGGACGAACTGTCATGATCGGCTTTTGTAACATGCGTACTTACGATCTGATTATCGCACGATCGCATTGTATGCGGTATTTTTCGTCCGATTTTCGGATCGTGTGTACGGGCCATTAGGGTAGCTGGCTAGAAAAACCCTGAATGGGGGCTAAGGCCAGCAGTGTATTATTAGCCAAAGCTGCAGGTGAAAATAAAGGGAAAAAACTAATGCAGCCTACCACATTAGATGCGCTTTAAGGCTAGAGCTATATGGGAGATTTTTAGTAGCTTAATGACGCCACTAAAATCGCTAGTGATGGATCGCTACATAGCTGGAAGATGGGCCTCTATAGAGTAAGCTGCAGAAGTGTGTAATAACATTGAGTAGCGATCAATCAAACACAATTGGGGCATTGTGCGATCACAGAAGAGTCATCGCTGCTACAGAATACTTTTGTAGTTTACACTTTAGGGAGCCATTTGTTCAATCTGTGAAGCTGCTGTTCGTTACTCTTACAAATGATTCGCTAGTGATTTTGTAAGCGATATTGAGGTACCAAAAATTCTATTTAGCTTGGGCCTAACGGTCCATGTTTTTGCAGGGACCACTGCTGGGGTTACCACTTTTCAGGTTCCCATCCCTTGCGCTCTGCTAGTCTAGTGGCACTGTGAAAGGCCTGCTCCAAGAGTTTGAGCAGGCCTTTCACAGTGCCCCTGGACAGATCGGGATGTGAACAGACCAGGAACGCCAGTACCTCCACTGATACGTTCAGGAAAGGGTTTCCCCAAAGCCTGTTTGGCTTTTTGAAGCCAGTTAGTTCTGGTAAGCTGCTACCTTTATCATCGGTGGTGGTTTCATAGGATTTTTGGGTTAGCTGGCTCTCCTATATAAACTGTCACTCTGCTCGCCTACCACTTGTGAACTTCATTCTTCTGAGTCACTGGAACTTTTATTATAGAATATTTTTTCACATTAATGTTTTCCTTCTCTCACCCTGGATACTTAGGCTCCATGCACACTGGACGCTATAGGGCTCTTTCAGCGTCGGGCAGGAGACGCTGCCCACAAAACGTTCTATTTGCAGTGTTTTGTAAGCAGCGTTTAGCGGCGTCTGGCGTTTTTTGTGGTCAGGAGAACGACTTTTGAACGCCAATTCAGGGCGTTCAGATAACAGCCCAAAAACGCCACTGCTGATAAAAGACAATAAATGACCATGTGTGCATGGACACATAGGATAAAATAAAGTGGCGTTTTTGGGCTGTTAAAAAAAACGCCAAAACGACCAAAAACGGTCGTTTTTGAGATACAGTGTGCATGGAGCCTTATGGACTTTTTTTGATGCATTTAATGGATTTTCATTTTATTCATTATTATTGTTTGCAATTAATGTCATATTTATTTTGCTTTTGATTAGCGCTGCACTATTTGCTACATTGAGATTGGGTGTTTTTATCTATGTGACCCATGCTAGCAGCTGTCTGTTTTATCATTTATGGAATTTTTTTCATCAATTATTTTTATATATATATATATAGTACACATATCTAGCACAAATATGGGAACTAGTGGAACTTCCGCTTTAAGGGAAGGTGACCCCCTGACATGCCACAATTGGCATGTCATCTTTTTTTGGGGGGCTGGGACCCTGTTTTCACAGGGTCCCAGGTCCACTTCTGCCGCAAAACCAGAAGGAAGTTCGCCCCCCTCTCGGCAATCTTCTGGGACATGTCACAGGTCCCAGAAGATATGCCGGCCGGTCCCAGAAGATATGCTGGCCAATCACAGAGGGCAGCGCGACTCACACATGCGCAGTGTGCGCCCAGCTTTGAAGCCAAAGCCGGGTGCCCACCCCTGTGATGTCGGTGCCATAGAGGAGTAGGGGGAGAAGAGCAACGCTACGGGGGGCTGCATCGCTGGAGCGTGGTACAGGTGAGTGTCTGATTATTAAAAGTCAGCAGCTACACTTTTTGTAGCTGCTGACTTTTAATACGGTGAACTCTGCTTTAATGCATTCTGTGTATAGATCCCGGTTTTAGTTTTCTTCCTTCTCCCCGCCTTTACAAATTTGGCTGAGAGAAGCAAAAGCCAGCCGCTGTCAGTCAAATCCTGTGAGGAGGGAGTGGGGGGTGGGGCTGAGCTGCACTGTGTGTGTCTATGACTGCACACAGCCCAGCTCAGGAGCAAGCCCGCATGGGAGGAGGAGTGGACAGCTCCAGTGGGGAACCCCAAAAGAGGATGTTCCAGGGTGCTCTGTGCAAAACTATTACACAGAGCAGGTAAGTATAACATGTTTTGTTATTTTAGTAAAAAAAACAACAATCTGTACAACCACTTATAGTTAAAACCATTTTTCCCCTCTACAGCTTTAACTATTTTATTACAAGTAATGTATGCCTCATGATGTGCAGGCTACTGGATTCTTTAGAAATCTTCACTGCAGAGCTAACTTGTTCCTCTTCCTGCTGCTGAATTTCCAGAACCCAGGGGGGTTAGCTGCACCAAAGATGATCTGACCAAAGGAGGGGGGGGGGGACGCTGTCCCAGTTAGGTCATCTTCAGGGGGGTGCTGTCCCAGTTAGGTCATCTTCAGGGGGGTGCTGTCCCAGTTAGGTCATCTTCAGGGGGGTGCTGTCCCAGTTAGGTCATCTTCAGGGGGGGTGCTGTCCCATTTAGGTCATCTTCAGGGGGTTGCTGTCCCCGTTAGGTCATCTTCAGTGCAGCTAAGCCCACAGCACCGGAAGTTCAGCAGCAGGAAGAGGACAGAGCAGATTGACACTGAAGATTTCTACAGACTCCAGCAGTCTGCACATCATGTGACATACTTCATTATGGCAAAACCTGTTTTGTTCTTTTTTTTATTTTTGATAACTAAGCTTCACCGTTACTTACATGAGAAAGACTTACGCTCTCTTAGCAGTAGTACAAAGGGTGCAATCTTAAAGCCAATCCCAATCTATATGAATGCCCTATTTACCACGTCCTGCATGTACCACTGGTGCAATGTATTCTAGACATTGTAATATGACAGCATGTGTATGATGGTGCAAGCGGTGATGAAGCAGTCAGAGTCGGTACAATTCTCCAGCTAATTAACAAAGGAATTATGAAAATAGTTTTTAAAAATTAAGTGGCAGTTAGATTTCTATATTTAAATAAATTCATCATCATTAACACCCCTTAGCTAATACATGTTAGTTAAACTGTCTGCCCAGGCCTGAGCTTTAAAGTGTATCCAAAGTCAAAACACTTTTTTCTTAGTTTTGCAGTGGTGAAGGGTTAGACCAGCTATTCTCATTCAGGCTCCTGTGAAACAGTAGGGTTCCTCTAGAGTTTTCTAGACATTCCTGGAGCTGTGGCTTACTGACCTCCCATTAAGGATGGGTTCACAACAGTTCGGTGCGAATTCCAGCTCCATTCTCCCTGCGAAGAGAAACAGCTGCTGTTCAGCAGTTCCTCTCCATTCTAGCCGGTTCACAATGGAACACATTTGTGAATCAGATGCGTTCCCATTGAACAGAATGTGCCTGGAATTCGCACCGCACTGCTTAGAAAATGCACGCGGTTTTGGCAGTGTAAGCCACATCCAATTCGTATAGGTGTGAACCCAGCCATATGGGTGTCTGTATAGTTCTGGGGCCAATGCCATTTGGCAGCGCCAGTGCCATGACACCAATGATCTATTTGGCTGTCGTAAGGGTGGCATTTACGCCTGATGTACACTGGGTGTTTAGCTCCTGTGCCTACATTCTGGGCATTTGTCCCTTGGACACCTATGACCCTAAAACGTTAGTACCATTCAGTACAGCATCCAGCTGCTGCATTTTTAGAATCCCATCAAATTTTATAGGCTGCTTCAGCTGGACTTCAGCTCTTCTCCCCCTCTTCACACTTGACTATAGCGTTAGTATGGGCATTAGACTGGTGTTAATGATCTTTAGTATGGGCATTAGACTGGCATTTTCAAGTGTTAATGACGAGTTAAAAAAAAAAAAGAAAGAAAAAATAAGATTATGTAAGACAATCACATTTTTACCCTCCAGCGACAGTTAAAAACGCTCCCTAAATGCCCTATGGGCAGTTTTGAAGCATTTGATGAGTGTTAATGCACGTTAAAACCGCCCCACAAATGCCTATTCCATTACAGGATATAAACTAATCTTAACACCCCGCTACTGCACCCCAACTGCCTACACATAGTGGTTAGATTATGTACATCAAAATTATCTTTCAATGATCTTTAAAAAAAATAAAGAAAGAAAAAATAAGGTTATGTAAGAAGATCACACTTTTACCCCCCAGCGACAATTAAAAACGCTCCCTAAACGCCCTATGGGCAGTTTTGAAGCATTTGATAAGCGTTAATGCGTGTTAAAACTACCCCACAAATGCCTATTCCATTACAGGAAATAAACAAATCTTAACACCCTGACCCCGCTACTGCACTGCAACTACCTGCCAGAGCGTTTGTGAAGCGTTACCATAGACTTGCCAAACAGAAAAGAGAAGCCCCTCTATGTGCAGACAGCATGAGGAGTTGAGTGGACATCACAATAACAAGGGGCGATAAAGCAGGATAAAAACAGGCTCGTCATGCAGGGAATCCAGGATTTTAGCGCTGGATGTCCATGGAAGGACCACCAGGGTCTGCTGCCGCATGTGGAGGCTGGGCAGCAGTATTCCGTGGGAAGCCAATCAGCCCTAATGGTGCCTGTGGGGAAGCCAATGGTCAGCAGCGCTTAGGTCTGCAGCACTTAGGAGTGACGTCACCGGAGCAGGGACTTGAATTGGAAGCGTTGAAAGGCTTCAAACACCTCCTAACTCGACATGAGGCTTCAATTTTGAAGCAGCGCAATACTAGCGCTTCATGTTTTGATAGTGTGAACAACACTGTGTGCTGTCCATTGTATCACTTGCATAGGCATTTGAGGGGCGTCTTTAAAGCCTCTCAAACGCCTGATTTTAATGCCAGTGTGAACTTAGGCTTTAGGATGACAAAAGCAGCAGGAATTTCAGGAAATCTTAGACATTTACTTCAGCTCACTGGGGTTGATCTACTAAAAATGGAGAATGCAAAATCTGGTGCAGCTGTGCATGGTAGTCAATTAGCTTCTACCTTCAGCTTGTTCAAGTAAGTTTTGACAAAAAAAAAAACAAAAACTAGAAGCTGAAAATAAAATGGCTGCCCTCACGTGATATTGGGAAGCATAGATCACATGGTGTCTGGTTACCAAAAGCAAGAAGCACAAAACAGAGCCTCAACAAAGCAGTTTCAGTAAAAAAAAAATGGCAGTTAGCAAAACATTGAATTTTAAAAAATATTAGAGCAACTAAATGGACTAGAACGGTATCAGAAATAGACGCAGCAACCAAAAGATATATAAAA
Organism: Glandirana rugosa; assembly: GCA_018402905.1. Lineage (NCBI taxonomy): Eukaryota > Metazoa > Chordata > Amphibia > Anura > Ranidae > Glandirana > Glandirana rugosa. The sequence goes on along the minus strand of BLSH010494988.1, from coordinate 176,450 downwards.
TTAACCACTTAAGGACCGAGCATCTTTTTGGAGTTCGGAGTTTACAAGTTAAAACCAGGGTTTTTTGCTATAAAATTACTTAGTACCCCAAACATTATATATTTTTCCCTAACACCCTAGAGAATAAAATGGTGGTCATTGCAAAACTTTATGTCACCCCATATTTGTGCAGCGGTCTTACAGGCGTGATTTTTTTTTTTTTTTTTTAAAAATCACTTTTTTGAGTTAAAAAAATAGGACAGTAAAGTTAGCCCAATTTTTTTCCATATTGTGAAAGATAATATTACTCCGAGTAAATGGATACCCAACTTCATGCTCAAAATTGCGCCAGCTCGTGGAATGGCGGCAAACTTTACAACTTAAAAATCTCCATTGGCGACGTTTAAAATTTTCTACAGGTTACCAGTTTTGAGTTGCAGAGGAGGTTTGGTGCTAGAATTATTGCTCTCACTCACTTTAAAAAATTTTTTAATTATTTATTTTACTTTTTATTTTTACACTGTCCTTAAAAAAAACAAAAAAAAAAACAATTTTGATCACTTTTATTCCTATTACAAGAAATGTAAACATTCCAAATATGAGATCTGGGGTCAAAAAGACCTAAAATCTCAGATTTACACTTAAATGCAATAACAAAAAAAAGAAAAAGAAAAACATGACATTGAAAAAAAATGTCTCCTTTAAGAGCTATGGGCGGAAGTGACTTGTGATGTCGCTTCCATCAGTGAATGCTATGGAGGCGAGTGGGAGGCATCTTCCGCTCACTTGGCATTCAGGCACTGGGGGGAGCGGACCCGATCATCTCCGCCGCTACCAGCGGGTCCAATAAGCAGCGGAAATTATGGGAAAACGGCGGAAGTGAGGGGCACCTCTCCCACCATCAATACAAGCGATCTCGCAGTGAATCTGCTGCTGAGACCACTTTAATCAGATGCAGAAATGGCCACAGAAAAAAAAATACCAGGGTTATGGTAGCTATCTGCTAACAACGGTATTCCACTTCAAAGGACCACTGTATAATGACGGGGGGCAGTCCGGAAGTGGTTAATCTTTATTACAAACGCTAAAATATTATAAACACACTATTCATAAAAACATTGAGAGCATTTAGTTTATGAATAAATACAGATGCACTAGGCCATGTATAAATGTTACAATATCTTTAACCACTTAATGCAAATCGTTGTTTATAAACGGCGGCAGATTTAAGTGGAAGTATCGGGGTATAGTCTGCAGCTACAGGCTATACCCCGGTATCGTTTTTTTAGAGCAGGCGGCCGGCTATCCGGTGATAATGGCTGATCCAGCTCGGAAGCCACTCAGTCTTTATTCCAGGGAGTGGGAGGGGCCACCCCTCCCGCCACCGTCCGCCGCTCTTCTCCGGTCTCCCGTCCCACCGGGAGACTGGAGCTCCGATCCGGCACATCCGCCAGCTGTGTGGAGTCCCTGTGGAAGCCGGAATCGGCTTCGATCGGGACTCCTTCCGGAAGCGGCGTCAGATTGTCACTTCTGGTTTACTCGGCGGCTAACCAGGCCGGTTTTAAAAAAAATTACAGTATTCAAAATCACAGTTTTTGCCGATCTGAATACTGTGAAGTGTAAAGGAGGGATGGGGGGGTGGTCTTTTCGGCCCCCCCATCCCTCCATAAAGAGTACCTGTCACCATATATTGCTATCACAGGGGATGTTTACATTCATTGTGATAACAATAAAAGTGATCAGATTTTTTTTTTAAAGGAACAGTGTTAAAAAAAAAAAAAAAAATGTAATTTTTTTTTAAAACGCCGCCGCCCCTACGAGCTCGCGCAGTAAAGAAAACGCATATGTAAATCACGCCCGCATATGAAAACTGTGTTCAAACCACACATGTGAAGTATCTTCACGATCGTCAAAGTGTGAGCAATAATTCTAGCAAAAGATCTCCTCTGCACCTCTAACCGTAACCGTTAAAATTTTTTAAAGTGTCGCCTATGGAGATTTGTAAGTACCAGAGTTTGTCGCAATTCTGCGAGTGTGCGCAATTTTCAACCATAACATGTATGGCACTCGGTGTAACATCCTCTTTCACAATATCAAAAAAAATTGGGCTAACTTTACTGCTGCCTTATTTTTTAACTGAAAAAGTGAATTTTTTCAAAAAAAAAATGCACTTGAAAGACCGCTGCACAAATCCCGTGCTACAAAAATTATTGCAACGATCACCATTTTATTCTCTAGGGTGTTTGAAAAAAAATATATAATGTTTGGGGGTTCTTTTCTTTTTTTTTTATAAATTCTCTTTATTCATTTGAATTGTGGTTACAAAACATGGCCTTTGGGCATACCCTGGCCGACATTCATAACAACCATTCTTTTATCAAGAACTAAAAAAGAACAGAAAAAAGAAAAACAACAACAAGAAAAACAATCTCTGCTCAAGTTGTCTGAGAAAAAGTGTCCATGACGCGTAAATTGTGCTTCACCCTGACTCTAGCCCCCTCTGCCCCTTCCAAGGATCTCTACCTCCTCCAGGCCTCACATTTCCATTCTAGGGTTGTTGCACGTAAGCTGTTTGTGAGACTAGTCGTCAGTATTCCTGTCATCTAATGTAGAGACTGCCTCATTCCATAAATGCCACACTTTCTCAAACTTCCCAGGACAACCTCTAGAACAGTATGTAGCCTTGTACAGGGGGACTACTGTATTTATCAAACGCTTCCATGCCGTCAAAGTAGGGGGGTCGGGATCTTTCCACCTAAGCACTATGGCTTTGCGAGCGTAAAAGAGAAGGGTACCTACTAGAGTTCTCATGGCCCTGGAATGAGCCAAAGAATCCACCAAGCCCAGAAGACACCTTAATTGTGCCTGGCGTCTTCACGGTTGTCAGTTCTTCAATAAATTGGGTTATATTACTCCAATATTGTGTAATCCTGGGACACTCCCAGAAGATGTGGATAAACCCCGCTGGGGCACCCCCACATCTCCAACAACCCGCCCCAACCGAAGGATATATATGATGTAAGCGCTGGGGGGTATAGTAGTATCTATGCAGTATTTTGAATTGGATTAATTTGTCTCTGCTCGCTACTAGGGACTGCAAGGGATCATCCCACATATCCTCCCAATCCTCCATGTCCAGATCCGGCACCTCCGCCTGCCAGCGCTCCCGGAGCCACTCCATACCCACTTGAATGGTGGGAAGCAGAGCTTTATAGGTCTGTGAGAGTGGCTTCGTGAGCTCTGGATCCCGAAGTAAGGACTCCAGGTCGTCTCGCTCCATACGGAACCCGGCGGGTCCGAATTGTGATTCATATGCATGGCGGAGCTGCAGAAACCGAAAAAAGAAGGAGTTCGGGAGCTGGAACTTATCTTTTAGTTTGTCAAAGGTAATTAGCCTGGCCCCGTCTTGAATATCCCGCAGATAATTGATTCCCCGTCCCGCCCATAGGCCCGGATCCGGCAGGGACTGAAATTCCCGTAGCCGGGGATTGATCCACAATGGCGTGTCTGGGGACCATTTGGTCCTCTTAAGACTAGGTCTAAATATTACAATATTCCAAGCCTTGACCACCGTCCGCATAGCCTGAGTCAATGGGGAGGGGAGGATTCCCCTGCCCCTATAGAGCAAGTTGCGGAGGGCCTCAAAAGAGCCTAGGTGTGCTGCCTCGAGAACTACTGACGAGCTAGTGTCATCTGCTATCAACCATCCATGAGCGTGCTTGAGGAGGGCAGCCAAATAATAGGAGTGAAAATCTGAGCAAGCCAGGCCCCCCTGGGTCCACGGACAGCACAGGATTTTTTTACTTAGCCTAGCCGAATGTGATTGCCATAGGAAGTCAGTTATTAAAGAGTCTAGTTGTTTGAACAGTCTCTTTGGTATCCAAGTGGGGGCGTGCCTCAGCTGGTACAGCAGCACCGGTAGAAGCTTCATTTTGACTAGATTAATTTTACCTATTAGTGAAAGGGGAAGATTTGCCCACGCCTTCAATCGCTGCTTGCACCACTGTATGGTCGGTATTAGATTTAGACGAACAAAGTCCTGCACATCCGCAGAGATGACTATTCCCAGATATTTGATAGTCGTTGCCCACTGAAGTGGCACTCCCGGATCTGCCAAGGCATGCGCCCTGGAATCAATAGGTAGGACAACGGATTTTCCCCAATTGGTGCGAAGGCCGGAGAGTTCCGCAAACCTATCTAGGATTCGCAGTGCCACCGTCAGTGAAGAGCCCGGGTCCCGTAAAAACAGAGTTAGGTTGTCCGCATAGAGCGCCAATTTCTCAGTCACCGCTCCCACCCGGATACCACTTACCTCCCCAGATCTCCTCAAGGCCTCTGCCAGAGGCTCCATAGCCAATGCAAATAATGCTGGAGACAAGGGGCAGCCTTGTCTTGTACCCCTCCTTATAAAAAAGGGGGCCGAGAGCCTACCTCCCAACCTAAGCCTGGCTTGTGGGGCCTTGTATAGTAGACCAATCCATTTCCTAAACTTGGGTCCGAATCCAAAGCTCTCAAGGACTTTCTGCATATAGGACCACCTAACAGTGTCAAATGCTTTCTCGATGTCCAACGCCACCAGAATCCTAGTGACATTGTCTTCTGCCGGCAGCTGAAGATGTGTAAAAACCCGCCTAAGATTCACATCGGTGGATTTACCGGGCATAAATCCTGTCTGATCTATATTGACCAGGGACGGCAACAGCCTCATCAGCCTAGTTGCGAGAACCTGTCAATATCTTAAGATCGCAGTTTAAGAGAGATATAGGCCTATATGATGAACAATAAGTCGGATCCTTATCTGGTTTGGCCAACAAGGTAATGTGGGCCTGATACATGGTGTCAGGGAGTGTCCCAGCCTCAAAGCTATGTGCAAAAACTTTGGTCAGCTTGGAAGCTAGTAGCGCTGCGTGTGTCTTGTACCATTCCCCAGGCAGCCCATCAGGGCCCGGGATTTGCTATTTGGAAGGGCTGATATGGCATCCTCTATTTCCTGTCTTGTAATGGGTTTCTCTAAGGCTTCTCTGTCCCCCTCCGAGAGCGTGGGCAATCGCAACTCCCCAAACTCACCAAGCAGAGAGTCCTCACCCACTGGTAATGGGTCGTCATACAGATTTTCATAGTAACCATGAAATACATTCAAAATTTCTCCAACTTCAGTAACCATGTCCCCTGTTGGGGATCTAATTCTAGATATGTTGGTCTGGAGGAGCTTTTCCCGAACTAGGTTAGCCAGCAACTTGCCGTTTTTATCACCCGTCTCAAACAGCTCCGCCGCCAATTTCTTGGAGTCAGAGTGTACCAGTGAAACATAATGGAGCCTAAGGGCCCGTCTTGCCTGCCCCAGGGCCTCATAACTCTCTGAAGCCGGCGATACTGTAAACCGTTCCTGGGCCTCTGTTTCTTGCCGCTCCAGCCGGGAGGCCCGCTCCGCATGGTTAGACCTCACTACCTTAATTGAGGAGATATATTCCCCTCTGGCGTGGGCCTTCCCAGCCTCCCAGACCGTCCCGACTGCAGCGGACTCCTCATTAAGCTGCCAGAACTCGGCCAGCCTGGGGGCCACTACCTCCTGCACTTGCGGGTCATTTATCCAGCGTGCCGCCAGCCTCCAACACCCGACCCACCACCCGGGCCCAGAACCAGGCCGAGCTCTAGGGGCGAGTGGTCGGAAATGCCCGTCGGGAGATAAGAGACCACCCGCACGCAGGACAGCACAGCAGAAGAACCAAACATCAAGTCTATCCTAGAACCCGATTTGTGCATAGAGGATACATGAGAGTAGGCTCTTTCCTCCGGATGTCTCCACCTCCAGAGTTCAGTAAGTCCAAAGATGTCCGTCCAAGCCACCAGTTCCGCCGTGGCAGTCCTGGCAGGATTGGAGTGTCCCTGTCTGGATCCAGGATAGCATTAAAGTCCCCTCCCACTATTATATTATGGATCTGAAATGGGGCTATAGCAGTCATAGCCGTGTACAGGATGGTGGAGACAAACGGGGGAGGGACATACATATTAACCATAGCCCAATGTTTAGAGTACATTTCCATAATTAAAATAACATATCTTCCCCCCGGATCAGTAATCACACGCTCCACCGTGCAAGGCAGCGATTTGTTCAACAAAATTGTGACCCCTCTTGCATATGAGGAATAAGTGGCATGGAAGCCCTGCTTGACCCACGCCCTCCTGAGGGCAAGAATTTTACTCCCAAGGAGGTGCGTCTCTTGTAGGAACAGAACATGTGGTTTGTGAGTCTGCAGGTATTTGAAGAGTAAAGCTCTTTTGATCTTATCGTTTAAGCCTCTGATGTTCCAGGAGATAATTTTAACCTCTGTTCCCTTCAATTGAGCTTGGTGTGCCATGGTGGTGTGTCTATTACCTGTACCCAACCTCCATTGAGGCAGAAGGAGAAGTAGCTTTCCTGTATAGTCCGAGGCAGATGGGCTTCACCACCGACGGGTAAAAGGCCTTGTGCACTTCCCAAAAAAATCAGACATGTCTCGAGCAGAAAAGAAAAGATAAAAGAAAAAAGTAGAACAATGGAACAATAAAAAACAACATTTGTATAACTCCCTACCGCAAGGCATTACCCCAACAGTTGCCAAGGTAGTTTTCTCCCCATAACAATAGAACCAATTTGCCAGCTTGAGGCACCGTCCAAGGGAACCCTATATAGATTCCAGCCTATAACAGTAGGCAAGGCTGAGGGGACTCAACTGTATAGCCCAAGTACTTGCGATGAATGTGGGAAGCTCTGGTGGAGCCTGTCCCAGTCGGCCAGTGTGGGGCCCCAGGAGTTCCGCTTGAGCTTAGTGCCTCTCGGGGAAAGCTGGCCGTCCTTCTCTAGGGGTCAAGAAAAGCAGAACAGGGGGCCTTCCATGGCTTGGCAAAGAAACAGGTATAACTAGCATAGGCAATGAATCAGTTGCGGAAGGAAATTAACAGTACCTCATCTGAGCAGAAAGGCCCCTATCTTCCAGGATGCTTCGGTTCCCTCTCAGGGGTCTTTATTGATACTGGTAGTCTCTACTGCAGTGTTGATATCCAAGCATCCGTCTCGTCCGGTGATTCAAAAAATTTCACCGAGCCTCCATGCTGCACTCGCAGCCGACAGGAGTATAGCATAGAATACTTGATCTCCCGCTCACGAAGCCTCCTACAGACATCTGTGAAGGTCTTTCGTCTTTTTTGGAGATCCGCTGTAAAGTCAGGGTACAAGTGTACGGTTGTGTGTTCATAGGGCAGCGTGGGGTGCTTCCGGGCTTCTCGCAGGATTAAATCACGGTCTCTATAGTTCAGAAACCGGACTAAAAAGGGTCTTGGGGGGGGGGGGCCCCCACTACTCTGCGACCAGTGGGCACCCGGTGAGCTCTCTCAACAACGTAGGTGGGGGGTACCTCCTGTAAATCCAGCAGAGTCTTAACGAATGTCTCCGCAAACTCTGCCGGCTTGTCTCCTTCCGCACCCTCTGGGAGCCCCAGCACCCTAACATTGTTTCTGTGCATCCGGTTTTCTGCGTCGTCAGCTCTGGCCACCAGCGCCTGGACTGTGCGTTGTAGAGCCGACAGGGAACCCGCATGTTGGGAGGTCAGGTCCTCGGTCACCGAAATTCTGTCCTCAGTCTCCCTCAGCCTTCCCCGTATCTTATCCAAGTCCGCCCTAATGAACGTGCACTCCGTTGCTAGGTAATCTATGCGGCCCATTACAGAGGCTTTGCTCTGTTCTATAGCCGCCAGAATGGCAGCAGTGTCACTCGCCTGTAGCTGTTGAGGCGGCTGGCTGGGTGCAGCGGGATCGTCTGCCATACCTGCCCTGGAGATCAGCTCACGCACCTGGTCCAAGATGGCGTCTGTACACGAGGCCGGAGACGCAGTTGCCGTTCGGACTGCAGGGACCGCGGAGACCCGGTGCTTGGAGGGCATAGCAATGTGCCCACGGATTTGGGGAACCAGCGGAAGGATTTTCAACCCCGGCACAGGGCTCAAACAGGCAGGATAGCGTTAAGGATTACAGCAGGGCCCGGAGCTCCTTAGCCACACGTCTTCCTCGGTCTACATCCGGTCACGCCCCATGTTTGGGGGTTCTAAGTAATTTTCTAGCAAAAAAAAATGATTTTAACTTGTAAACAACAAATGTAAAAAAGGGCTCCGGGGGTTAAGTGGTTAATACTATTCTGTCAACGCATTTCACAATTTGCTTCCTCAGGACCATTATATCTTGACATATAAGGGTAGGCCTAGCCAGACATTAACATACAACATAGATATATAGCATTATATATTATTATATATAATGATATATATCTATGTTGTATGTTAATGTTCAATTAATTATTTCATACTTCTCTTTCTGGATAGACCTACTCTTGTATGTCAATATATAATGGTCCTGAGGAAGGAAATTGCAAAACGTGTCGACTCCTTGACAGAGTAGTATAAAGATATTGTAACATTTATACATGGCCTATCGCATCAGTATCTATTCATGAACTAAATGCTCTCAACGTTTTTATGAATAGTGTGTTTATAATGGTTTAGCTTTTGTAATAAAGATTAATGTTATATATTCTTTTGGTTCCTGCTTCTATTTCTGATACCGTTATAGTCCCTTTAGTTGCTATTGTATTTTTTAAAATGTAAAATCATGGATGAGGTATTAACATATAGCCTTATTGTTTATTCTATAGGAGTTAGCAAAACATATACCAGGCCCCAGTAACACAGTGAAATCAAATCAGAGAGGCGCACACTACAAGGGTTTCTTACTATTACATGTAATAGCAAGTAGATAATTTCAAAGTGTAAAATTCAGTAGAGGTGCACTTTAATTATTCGCACATAGTGGTTCGATTATGATCTTTCAATAATCTTTAAATAAATAAATAAATAAAGAGAAAATAGGATTATGTAAGAAGATCCCATTTTTACCGTCCAGCGACACTGCTGGAAGAATAGATGGAGAGCTAAGTGGCTCTTCCGAGCCATTACACAGACCTATGTCTATAATTAATATATCTGTAAACACAGATTTTTCTTAAAGGCAAACCGGTGACTGCTCAGTTAAAATAAAGGTAAGAAGATAAGAAATGTATCTGCTAAATGATTTGCATACTGATACTCCCCAACTTGTCCAGATTCCTGCAGACTTTTCACATATTTCAGGTCATATCCCGGGGCCCAGCTGTTCCCCCACATTGTTCTATTAATTTCAGAATTGACCCGATTTGTACCACTGTTCTCTGACCTCTAAATTGCCTCCAATCACTATCTAGATCTCAAGACTTCCTTGGCAGCATCCACTGTTGCCTTGAGAACAGAGAATTTCAAGCAGTGTTGGGCTGGAAGGATGTGCTAGACTTTCCAGAGCCTTGTGTGTGGTGGTCATGGAGGGGGCTGAAAACCAATACATTTGACAGGCTGGTCTACTACCAGGATGCACGACTTTGTGGATGTATTTAAGGTTCCTTTCTCTATAACAGCCATTCTCAACCAATGTTCCGTGAAACTCCAGGGTTCCTCCAGAGGTTGCTAGTCGTTTCTTGAGCTGTGGCTACTTGACTTCCCATTTGATGGTGTCTACATAATTTCAAGGCCAATGCCACTTGGAAGAGTCAGCAGCAAGCGATCTCTTGTTCTATCTGTAAGGGTGGCATTCTGACCACCACTGCGAGGGGAGCATTCTTCCAACTGGTCACCAATGTGAGGAACTTTTTTTCTCCACTAATTCCCAATTAATTGGTTTTTATCAGGGGTTTCCCCAAGAACTGAAAACACTTTCAATGACTCCTCTGGGACCAAATGGTTGAGAAAGACTGATCTATACCATTAATGCTGCCAGAAGGGTAGGTATGCACATGCAGTGCCAAGCAACAGGTTCATCTTAAACAGATCATGCAAGGTCCACTTAAGATTTACCTTACTCCTTACAATATGCCCATACAATCACTGTACAATCAACTTTAGATTTACTAACACTGTGTAATACAGTGGTCTCCAAACTGCGGTCTGAGGGTCGGTAGCAGCCCTTTGCTTGCCTTTATCTGGCCCTTCTGGCATGGTTCCTCCCACTGATATTAACAATGGGCCATAATTCCTCCCATTGACACTAGCAATGAGGCACTATTCCTCTCACTTACAGTACATGAAGGATGGGACACTATTCCTCCCAGTGACAGGAATGATGGGGCACTATTCCCCTAACTGACGCCAACGATGGGACACCATTTCCCCCACTGATACAAACTATGGGACACTATTGCCCCCACTGATACCAACTGTGGGACACTATCCCCCCCCCCCCGACACTAACGATGGGGCACTATGCCTCCCATTGACACCAATGATGGGGCACTATTTCTCTCACTGACACCAATGATGGGGCACTATTTCTCTCACTGACACCAATGATGGGGCACTATTTCTCTCACTGACACCAATGGTGGAGCACTATTCCCCGCACTGACTCCAGCGATGGGGCACTATACCCCGCACTGACTCCAGCGATGGGGCACTATTCCTCCCACTGACACCAACGATGGGCCATTATTCCCCGCACTGACACCAACAATGGGGTGCAATTCCTCCCACTGCCACCAACAATGGGGCACTATTTCTTCTGCTGCCACCAACAAAGGGGCACTACTTCTCTAATACGCAAAATAGGGCATTGTTTACTCCCACTGAGGCCAGGACATTTTCTATTCCTACTGGCCACATTGCAGCCCCTCCAAAATCTGAAGGACAGTAAGCTGGCTCTCTGTTTAGAAAGTTTGAAGACCCCTAGTGTAATATGAAGACCTGCCTAACCCATCCAATCAAGCTGTACCCAATCAATGAGACATCCTTGCCCTACATACTTGTTGGTAGTTGTAAAGAAGTGTACAATCAGATTTCAGTGTGTATGGTGAGCTTATACTGAGCTTCCTAACCCCAATAAATGCAACAGATTAAAAGCTAAACAACCCAAAGGAAGAAATACTTACTGGAGTTCATTTTGGTTAGATTTGGAGTACCCGGCTTTTCCAAGAGGCAGCATTGAAGTCTAGTGACATCAACCATACCTCTGGGAAGCAGCTGGAAGCCGGGGACCATAGTAAATGATTTTTTTAAAATTCTTTTAATGTTTTGGGATGTTTTATTTTTTGTTATTTGAAAGGCAGAGGTATAGGTAATTTTCATACAAGGTCTACATTGACTGCATCCCCCCCCATGGCTGAACAAACATAGTTTTCCTTCACTCCCCACTATTCTATATGCCTGCTAAGCATTAAGAAAAAAAGATGTCTTGTGTGAGTTGTTGACCTTGGAGCTTTTTTAATTTCTTTTTTTTATATACATATATAATAATCACCCGTTGATACTACCAGTTTCCCACTGCTAGCCTTGTCGTACTCCTGCATGCACTCCTCCAATGGAACCACAGGCAACCACATGCAAGGCATTCCTGATGATGGTCCTAGTGTTGTCACCCCAGTCCAGCAGTTAATGCCCTTTGTAACCAGGACCACCATTGGAAATCAGCCTGCCTAACAGGGGCCTCCCAATGTTTCCCCATACTGTCCGCATGCACCCCAACTACCCTGTACTCTGCACCCTCTGTATCCCCCATTACAGATCACTTTGCATGACCTACACTCCTCACTACCCCAATACTCTGCATCCCCTGTATCCAAAATACACCAATACTCTGTACCCCCATTATGCCTCACTCTGCACCCCCATTACTTGCTCTGTTCCTCTCACCCTGCCAGTACGTTTCACTAGACATTACCCCCTATGTCTCCCACGTCTCATGTCCCATCAACCCCACGTACGCCTGTCATACCCCTTTGTAACCCTCCGGGGACAATCCGTCCGACTAAAGGTTACCACCAGGACCAATGTTTCCCGTAATTGACGACCTGACCCCACTGTTGTGATCCTGGTAGTAGTCCTTACGGAACGTACACCAACGGACACCAAGGTAACCTCCTCACGTACGTCCTCATGCTGTTCCGATCGTCACCCTTTGACCATCATAGTTGCCCACTAATAATATATACATATATTTTTTTTCTTTAATTTTTTCGAGGTTCCAGTTGTTGAGTGTGTTCTG
>BLSH010494988.1:139414-159397 GCA_018402905.1 Glandirana rugosa | reverse complement strand
CCGGTTCCTTTTCACTGTACACGCTAGGTTGTCAGCTGTGGCTGACTTATCAATTATCAAGTATATAAAAGTATGGCGTTTCTGGCTGGCTCCAACTCACGCTGAAGAAGTCCATATCATAACAGGACGTAACGCGTACGGAGGTGGAAGCCACGCCATTTGCTTGTTCATACCGCTGCCCTACATATCTATCGTGTATATGCTCACACCAGTGGAGGTGTTGGAGAATGTGAGTAACCACTTTGTTCAATAAATGCTTAGTATTTTACGCAAAACGGAGAGCACTAGATTTTTGTTTCTGTCCTTACACATGCAAACCCTGTGTGGTACCCTTTCCGGACGGTATTTGGAGGGATCTGACGAGACCATCCAGGAATAGATGATCTTACCGCAAGGATAATTTATATACACATGCTGTGTGACCCTCACGAGTCGAGTGGATAAGGTGAGAGGCTGATATTGTCTTTGGTGGCAGGATCCACGTGTTCCCTCACCCGCATGTTTTCAGGACTGCACGCTGTCTCACTTGGGATTTATTGTTTTCCATTTTTTCACAAGAAATCATCTTCATTAGTGGACGTTTTAATAGTTTACTAACTCTGCTACTCTGCCCATAGGGTGATAATGCTGATATCATTGCAGAATGAACAGAGGTGTCACCCAATTACAGAAAGTGAAAAAAATAACATCTCCTGGCAGGACCAACAGGTAATATAACAAAGTTACAAGGGGGATTTAGAAGAACAAAACTGCTGCGTTAACGCTACTGAATGACTGCATCATTATACTGAATGCTGTTTTTGAGTTTGCTTCTACTTTTGCCATTTTTCTACTTTTTTGTTCTACTTTAGGTAAAGCTGTTATTTTGCATTGGAAAAGCACAGGTTCACTTTAAATGTCACTTCTCAGTACAGAAGTGCTCTAATGACTGACATACCCGAAATTACAGAACATGCTGCTGGAATGAACATACATTTCTGATACCTTGTTAAGTGAACCTTGACAGATTCTGGGACATGGGCCATGTGCTAATTTAAACCTTTCCATGCAAACTTATCCTTGTATATTGATTTGCATGTGGATGTGCTGGTCATCAGTTACTTGTGAGGCCAGGGAGTATACATAGGACCATAGATGCCAAGTGGCCCAGATTTTCTAGAACGCTCTGGCATCTTGGTCCTCTGACCCACCCATGCTGTGTCCTGGGCCATGTCCTGGGATCACAGCGTCAATCCTATTTGAGTTACTGAACATGCGCAGTAACTCAAAAAAGACATTCATTGTGAGTGGATGATCCTTGCATATTTACAGGCAGGGTCTGCCATAAAGTGGGTGTGATGGGCAGTTCCCGCACATTTAGAAGAGAGGTCTGGGTGGAATCAACCATAAAGTAGGTGTGATTTGGGCTCACCCATGGAGGAAGTAGACTGGTCAAATGCGGATTACGGGCAGGGTTAGCAGTGTACAGAGATCTGGGACCATAGTGTTGGTAAGTACAGTGTCTTGAAAAAGTATTCATACCCCATGAAATTGTCCACATTTTGTTGCAACCAAAACGTAAATGTATTTTATTGGGAGTTTATGTGATAGACCAACACAAAGAGGTACATAATTGTGAATTGGAAGGAAAATGATAAATGTATTTCATTTGTATTCAGCCCATTGAGTCAATACTTTGTAGAACCACCTTTCACTGCAATTACAGCTGCAAGTCTTTTTGGGGATGTCTCTACCAGCTTTGCTCATCTAGAGAGTGACCTTTTTGCCCATTCTTCTGTGTAAAATAGCTCAAGCTCTGTCAGATTGGATGGAGAGCGTCTGTGAACAGCAATTTTCAAGTCTTGCCACAGATTCTCAATTGGATTTAGGTCTGGACTGTGACTGGGCCATTCTAACACATGATTATGCTTTGATCTAAACCAGGGGTAGGCAACCTTAAAGAGGTGGAGATCTACCTGAACAATATTGGAGAAGTCAAAGATCACTGGGCACAGTGTCGCCTCCTCACACCTGATTTAAACCTCTAATTGCTGTACTATTGTGTCACAATTACATGCATTGCACAGCAATCATGGGTTTAAATCAGGGGGTGAGGAGGCACATATCACCTGCTCAGCACCTATCAAACACACTCGGATCGCTTTTCAGGGGAGCAGCAGTGCCTGCTGCACTTGTGAATAAACCCTTACTGTTCTGATCCCCCCTATAAGCCTGCTTTCACATAAGGTTGCCAGATCATCCCTTTAATCCAGGACACATATGAATTACACAGGTTGTTCTGAGGCTAATTTAATGCAGATAAGGCACCAAGTGAGTTTAATTATCTTCTTAATCAGCCACAGAACCTGAATAATTCATATGTGTCCTGGATTAAAGGGATGATGTGGCAACCCTACTTTCATACTGCTCTGCTGTGGTTAACCTGCACCACGGGTGCAGTAAAGTGCATCTGTGACTTTCCTGTGGGTTAGCTGCACTTTGCCATATACTTCTATTATATCCTGCAAGCATGGTGTACTTTCTGAAAGCACACCAAAACTTTTGCTTTCAGAAAGTGCACCAAACCTGCAGGATTTAAAAGAAGTCTATGGCTAAGTGCAGCAAACCTGCAGGTACACTGCCTAGCACCCAACAACATAAACAGCATAGCTTCAGTGTGAAAGCAGCCCTATACTTTATGCCCAGTGTAATGCTTCACAATTGTGTTCTCATTGCTTCACACTGACCTGAAGATCTCTTCTTTCCTGCTGCTGGCACCACTCTGAAGACCACTAGCCGGGATAAGAGATGTAGTGCAGTTGGTATCACTCCGCATGGGACAGGAACCTGCACTACAGAGGAGGCACCGGATTATGCGGCTCTTGCTCCCTACTACAGCTCTAACATTACAAGTAGTCCCTCTGCATTGCACTCTGCTTGATGCTCTGGGATGGCGGGTCAGCAAGTCCAGACCGCGATCTTCCAGTCACCTGTCCGCGATCTACAGGTTGCTGACCCCTGATCTAAACCATTTCCATTGTAGCTCTGGCTGTATGTTTAGGGTCGTTGTCCTTCTGGAAGGTGAACCCCCGCCCCCTCCATCTCAAGTCTTTTGCAAACTCTAACAGATTTTCTTCTAATTTTATTTGCTCCATCCATCTTCCCATCAACTCTTCCCTGTCCCTGCTGAAGAAAAGCATCCCCACAACATGAAGCTGCCACCACCATGCTTCACAGTGGGGATGCTGTGATCAGGGTGATGTACTGTCAGAAAACACAAGCTGAGACACTGGCAGAAATGCCTGCACGCAGGCGCACACGGCAAGTGCGCGCACGGGTGTGCGCCGCCATTGGCGCCAAATGGCCTATTTAAACGGACAGCACCAGGAAGCAAGTGCTGTCCATTCTACAGCGTTCCCTGTGTCCCGTAGTGATCTGTTCCTGAGATTTCCTGTTACCAGTGACCAGGTGTGACCCTTTACTTGCTTGAACTGTGCCTGCACTGACCCCCAGCTTGCTTACGACTATTCTTCTGCCTGACCCATTTGTACTTCAGCTGCCTGCCTGTTGCCGAACCTGCCTGCACCCGACCATCCGCCTGCCTGCTCCTTCTGTATTGCTCTGCCCGCCTGCTACTGACCCGGCCTGTACCACTACTCTTCAGCCTAGCACGAACCTCTGGATGACCTTCACACAACCATCAGTGACCAGTTCAGCCCTCATGCCCCCCTGCTTTCTAGAACTCCCTGTCTGCTCTACCAGGGTTTCCGGAACCAGGGCCATAAGAGAGGTTGCCCACTGCATAAATCAGACTCTAACATCAGGTATGTGACACGTACAGTGTTAGTTTTCCGCCACACATAGTGTTTTGCTTTTAGACCAAAAAGTTCAATTTTGGTCTCCTCTAAACAGAGGACCTTCTTCCATGTGTTTGCTGTGCCCCCCACATCGCTTCTTGCAAACTGGAAATGGGACTTTTTATGGCTTTCAACAATGGCTATCGTCTTGCCACTCTTCCATAAAGGCCAGATTTGTGGAGGGCACGACTAATAGTTGTCCTGTGGACAGATTCTCCCACCTGAGCTGTGGATCTCTGCAGCTCCTCCAGAGTTACCATGAGCCTCTTGGCTGCTTCTCTGATTAATGCTCTCCTTGCCCGGCCTGTCAGTTTAGGTGGACGGCCATGTCTTGGTAGGTTTGCAGTTGTGCAAAACTCTATCCATTTTCAGATGATGGGTTGACAGTGCTCCGTGAGATGTTTAAAGCTTGGGATATTTTTTTTTATAATCTAACCCTAACCCCTTTAAACTTCTCCACAACTTTATCCCTGACTTGTCTGGTGTGTTCCTTGGCCTTCATGATGCTGTTTGTTCACTAAAGTTCTCTAACAAACCTCTGAGGGTTTCACAGAACAGCTGTATTTATACTGAGATTAAATTACACACAGGTGGACTCTATTTACTAATTAGGTGACTTCTGAAGGTAATTCGTTCCACTAGATTTTAGTTAGGGGTATCAGAGTAAAGGGGCTGAATACAAATGCACGCCACACTTTTCAGAGATTTATTTGTAAAAAAATTGAAAACCATTTATCATTTTCCTTCCACTTCACAAGTATGTGCCACTTTGTGTTGGTCTATCACATAAAATCCCAATAAAATACATTTACATTTTTGGTTGTAACATGACAAAATGTGGAAAATTTTAAGGGGTATGAATACTTTTTCAAGGCACTGTATTAATACTGTATGGCCTGTGTGTTTTCTTATGTATGCTACAGACAGTAGTGCAAGATTATTCCTATTGTAATCTTATGAAATATGCTAAATAATTAACATGCCGTCAGCTAGTCTGCAGTTATCTCTTTTTTATGAGTTTATGACTAAGGTGCCAACAAAACTAAGTGTAAAAAAAAAAACAAACAATCTGATATTCCATATTTTTACAGCTTTTACTGTAAAGAAGCTTTTCTGTATGTTATACCCATGGTTCTCCACAATCTTTATTATTTTAATTGCTCTTCTCTGCACGCTTTCCAGCTCTGAAAAATCCTTTCATGTGAACTGGTACCATAAACTGAACTGTATAATTAAAGTAGAAGTAGTTCCAATGCTTTTTTATAGCTTGTTCTGCACTCCTGTGACCCATTTTCAAGCTCTAGAAATATCCAGACTTCACAATCAGGATCCACCCAGATGCCTGGACCAGCGCCTGAGAGCCTGAGCCAGCAGCTCCTGCCAGGTGCTCCAGTGAGTGCTGGAGGGACAGAGCAGAGAGCTGGTGATGCTCCTCGGCTCTTTGCTCATTGAAGGCTGAGAACTGAACAATCAGCAGTCTTTGATCACTCAGTTTTCAGTCTTGGAAGCAGTGGAGAACAGATGCTGCATCGGACCGATACTACATCCACGTAGGAGAGTAGAATGTTTTTTCTAACCCCTTCCTGCCAACCGTATGCAAATATGCAGCCTTGGTTTGAAGGGGTTCTACTGGGGTGATGCATGCAGCTGCACGCATCACCCCAGTACCGTGTTTTACAGGTGGCAGTTGGCTTTCTTGGGATAACAACCGATGCAGCTACAAAACTGCTTGACTGTTATCCCAAGTAGTGGGAGGCCGTCCCACCGGGAGGCCTGAGCGATCAGCGGGCACGTCCGCTGGCTATCTGGAGACTCGAATGAAGCCGAAATCGGCTTTGATCGGGCCTCGGATCTAGTAACCTGAAAGCGATGTCATGACATCACTTGCAGTTTACAGAAGATTTAAAGGCTCCAAATCTGAAAAAAGTATAGTATTCAAAATAGCCAAACTTGGCGTTTTGAATACTTTTAATTGCAAAGGAGGGATTTGAGGTTTTATAGACCCCAGATACCTCTATAAAGAGTACCTGTCACTGCCTATTACAGTCACAAGGGATGATTACATTCCTTCTGACAGCAATAAAAGTGATCAGATTTATTTTTTTTTCAAAGGGACAGTGTAAAAATAAATAAAATAAATAAGAAAAAAAACCCTGTAAAAGCACCCCATCCCTCCGGGCTCGCATGCAAAAGCGAACGCATACGTACGTCACAACCGCAAATGTAAACAGTGTTCAAAACACACATGTGAGGTATCACCAAGATCATTAAATCAAGAGCAATATTTCTAGCACTAGACCTCTGTAACGCTAAACTGGTAACCTATGGAAATTTTTAAAGCATCGCCTATGGAGATTTTTTAAGTACCGTAGTTTATCGGCATTCCACGAGTGTGCGCAATTTTAAAGCATGACATGTTAGGCATATATTTACTTGGCGTAACATCGTCTTTCACATTATACAAAAAGATTGGGCTAACTTTATACTGTTTAGGTTTTTTTTTTTTAGTTCATGGGAAAGTGTATTTTTTCCAAAAAAATTTTGAAAGCCTGCTGCCCAAATACCATGTGGCATAAAATATTGCAATGATTGCCATTTTATTCTCTAGAGTCTCTGCTAAAATAAATAAATATATATATATATATATATATATATAATGTTTGGGGGTTCTACGTAATTTTCTAGCAAAAAATATGGATTTTAACTTGTAAGCAACAAATGTCAGAAAAAGGCTTAGGCAGGAAGGGGTTAACGAACCCCATACTTCTCTTTTAAGATGAGATCTTACTAATGCTTTGTATAGGAGCAAGATTACGTATCTCTCTCTATTATATGCATCTTTTGAAGCCCAACAAACCCCCAGGGGGTGTGCTCTTGGTGGCATGGGCTCACAGGAAGTGGGCTAAATGACAACCAGATCCCTGAAGATAAGAGCCATCTAGTGGACAAGCTAATTTTCTAAGTAGGAGAGCATTGGAGAGAAGGTGAATGTTGCAGAAGGGTATATATTTTTGTTATTATTATAATAAATAATACTTTTTTTAAATTTTCTTTTAATATTTTTATGTAACCCATGCACAATGTGTATATCTTAACAAAAAAGTTTTTTGGGGGGGGAGAGAGGTGATAAGATTTTCTCTCTATACAAACGGCCAATGGGATAAAAGCCAGTGTAACAAGTATAACTGTGAAGATGGTCTCCCAAGGGGTTTAATAATTGACTGCGGTGCGCCCCCTCCCCCGTGCTCATCTGGAGGAGCCGCCATCCATCTATGATCTCTTTGTTAAAAGACAAGTCAATAGCTGATAATTAGCTTCTTCTGGCTGACCCGGAGAGCAGTGAAAACTCTTACCTCCCATGAGAAATAGCAGCCCGGCCACATATTGCATTAGGTCATGCTGCTTACAACAGCCCAGCACCCCTATCAGCCACCCAAACAGGATGATGGACACCGCCATTCCGATGAAGCCAGCTGTCATCCGCCGCAGGTCTGGGGGGAGGGAGAGAAAAGACACAGGAGAGTTAATGTACATTGTCACTGCATTATCAGTCAGGGGGCATCTGCAGAGTCAGCTGTTCTGCATTGAAAGAAAATTGTGTATTTTCAGCTAGAAGACTTTGAGTTATTACTGTGAAGTTTAATAGATGTAACCTTTACATTTGCTGTTCCATATCTTGTAGGAGGACTAGGCGTGGGGTGTTTTTTTTTTTCCTCCCAGGCCAGTACAATTAATACTGCAAAGAAATGAAAAAGAGGGCGCACCAGCCTTGCGCATTACCCAAGTACATTTATTAAAGTCCAAAGGAAAAAATGATACTCACAAACTATAAATGAAGGCATATCGAGGGCCACAAAGGACCAACAGCAACCAGGTCATCAGGGCTAAGTCCAGCACGCCTATGGAAGGCTGATGCATTTTGAAGGCGATGCCCTCTTCCTCAGAGCCAATCCATTCTGCTGCATTGCCACATTAAAATAGTGAATAGATCACGTCACATGCTGTGTAAGCCCCTCCCAAAGGATGGGTGGGGCTGAGGGTGGTAAATTAATACATTTAATAGGGTAATGCGCAAGGCTGGTGCGCCCTCTTTTTCATTTCTTTGCAGTGTTTCCTTTTGGTGTCCCCTGGCCCTTGGAGGGCAGCAAGGCCTGTCGTTCCTTTGTGAACCATCCAAATCTTATGCCAATTCCACTGCCATCACTCCACTGTTGATCGCAGGAGATTTTGTTTGACAGTACAATTAAAGAGGAAGTAAACCCTGATGGGTTTACTTCCTCTTATTCACCTGCAATGTAGAACCATAATAGGCTAGTATGCATTGCATGCTAGCCTATTATGTGCCACTTACCTGCCATCGACGCCCACGCTGTTCCCGCAGTAGGAAGCGTCCATCTTCGCCCCTCTTCCTTCCGGGGCTGCGAACTCCTGCACTGTGACTGGCCGGAGTCACGTGACGTTACTCCCGCTCATGCGCCGCCAATCGCGGCACACTGTCAGTGAAGGAATGGCACGGAGGCCGTTTCTTCACTGCGCATGTGCCGAATGACGTTGGCACATGCCAGTATAGTGTATATCTCCTAAACTGTACAGGTTTAGGAGATATACAGGGAACCTACAGGTAAGCCTGATAACAGGCTTACCTGTAGTTTAAAGTGGTTGTCAAGAGTTGACAACCACTTTAATATACAATATATTAGGCTGGTGTCTGTGATTGGAGATACGACCCCAATCAGAGCAGTAGTCACATGCTGGGTCTTATATAGCTATTCAGTGCGGGGATGAGGTCTTCTGGTAACCAAATCATGGATGTCAAAGTACGACCCACCCACCTAAGATGGGTGGAGATTGTCTATCCGCACAAACAGTGGCCAAGACTGTGCAAGGTGTAGCAGTGACAGCGGCCGTCAACCCATCACACTGACAGCTCAGTCCTGCAGATAACACTGGGAGAGGATGGCTCTCTCTCTCTAATCAATGAAGCTTTGCTGCCATTGACAGCTGTTCACTGTGCTCAGTTTACCAGGAGTACATAGTGCTCAAGATAAAGAGCTGGCGGCTGTCTCACTGACAGCAGAGCTCCTCTGATGACACCGGAAGAGTCACATTCCTCCAGTGTAATCTGCAGGACTAGGCTGTCAGTTTGACACCTTGGCCCTACACAGTGCTGGAGATAGCTGGAGCAATGTGGAGGAAGAAGAGGTTCCCACTCCAGCTATGCCCTGCCAAGGAAAATGCCAAAGGCAGATGTCTATTCTGCCCCTTCCTGGCCCTTGAGCTATCTGCTCTCTGTTCAGACCCATGATCTGCCAACACCGATTTCCTTTATGAGCTCTGAGATGCCGACAGCTGCAAAGGAAATCAGCGCTGGAAGATGTTCTCATTTATTAAATAAAACTAAATGATAAGCATAATTTGTAGTGATGACATGGTGTTAAATTAAAGCCCAACTCCAGGCAAAAAAAGTTTTCCCATGCAGTGGGTTGCTCGTTTTTGTCTAAGGCAGTGATGGCAAACCTTGGCACCCCAGATGTTTTGGAACTACATTTCCCATGATGCTCACATACATTGCAGAGTGCATGAGCATCTTGGGAAATGTAGTTCCAAAAACATCTGGGGTGCCAAGGTTCAGCATCACTGGTCTAGGGGATTGGAGATCAGAGATATACTTAGCTAATCCTCCTATTCACCCCGCACAAGAGCAGTACCTTTGGCTCCTGCCCCCTCCCCCCCACAGTCTAGCGGTCTTGTGTGGTGGACTGATCCTAACATCATCATCCCCATAGACCTGCTCTGTACGTGAGGATGTCAAGAACAGTCCACCACTGGATCGTGGGGGAGCGCCGTTTGCAGGTGGAGTGGAGGATCAGGTGAGTATAAGCTTTCTCCAATCCCTAAACCAGTGGTCTCCAAACTGCGGCCCGGGCCAGATGCAGCCCTATACTTGCTTTTAACCAGCCCTTGGGGTGCTGTTATATTCACTAACACCAATGAAGGGCACAATTCCTCCCAATGACACCAACAATGGGGCACATTTCATCCTAATAAGAGGAGATTAAGGGGGATATGATCAACATGTACAAATACATAAGTGGTCCTTATAGTGAACTTGGTGTTGAGTTATTCACTTTAAGGTCATTACAGAAGAAAAGGGGATGCTCTTTACGTCTAGAGGAAAAGAGATTTAATCTCCAAATACGGAAAGGTTTCTTCACAGTAAAAGCTGTGAAAATGTGGAATAGACTCTCTCCAGAGGTGGTTGTGGCCAGCTCAGTAGATTGCTTAAAAAAAAGCCCTGGATTCTTTCCGAGGTGTACTTGATATAACTGGATACTAACAATTATAGGTAAAGTTGATCCAGGGAATATCCGATTGGCTCTCAGGGGATCAGGAACTAATTTATTTATTTATTTATTGTTTTATTGGTTGAACTAGATGGACTTGTGTCTTTTTTTCAACCTGACTAACTATGTAACTATATGTAACTATGTAATAACACCAACAATGGGGCCCAGTGACATCAATGATGGGGCACAATTCCTACCAACAATGGGGCACAATTCTTCCCAATGACACCAACAATGGGGTCCAATTCCTCCCCATTTTGTACTCCCGTTGGCCACAGTCGGGTCCCCCAAAGCCAAACTGGTCTTTTGTTTAAAAAGTTTGGAGACCCCTGAGCAAAAATGAGCAGTTGACTGGCAGTGTTTGCACAGCCCCACTGCATGGGAAACCTTTCTTTTGCCCGGAGTTGGGCTTTAAGTACAGTATATTTTCACAGAGAGACATTTTGTTCAGCTCATAGAAGTACTTCCTCTGCTAGAAGCATACAGTATATATGTTAAAAAGGTGTGGTAGAATAAACCACATTCTTTAAGACTGCGTCCACCTTATACCATGACCATCACTGCAGTACCCTGGCACACACTTTGTGGTGCAATTTCTTTAGTGTCTCCTATGGAAGAATCGGTCGGTTGTGTTTGTCTCCCGGGCCAAAAGTTCCCAGTCCCCCCCAACCCCCCGGGCTATTGAAGAGATGGATATGAAAATTTTCTCTCTACCCTCTAATGGCTTTTTTTGTGGAAGACAACGCAATTAACTTGTTGCTGAACAATTATTGACAACAAAAAATAAAATCTATAGCCAATTAGACACTACACTGTTTTTAATCACCCTGGTCAGACTGATAGGCTTGCAGAGAAAGAGGAACACAATCCCTGTGCTTTGCTACTACGCAGGAAGCATAATCTGCATATGTAACAAGTGGCAAATTACAACTAGATATACTGTATGTTTATAAAAACATCAACACACTGATCAGATTTTGATACCTAGGTGATCACGTTCACATCTACAGTATAAACAGAACCTGGGGCATTTGTAAAGGGCCATTCCACACAAAAATGATAGTTTAGTTACAGAAGGTGTGGTAGGCTCACTCAGCCCTTGGCATCTCTGACAGTTTAGTGGTAAAATCTCCCTGACATAATTTCCAAATCTGTTCCTGTAACACTTTTATGTGTTCCTGATCCTTGTTCATGCTTCATCATATAATGAAAAATTCAGCAGGCAGTGTGGGTCCGCGGGTCCGGGAACTCAGAGCAGAGATCTCAACAATAGTCCCTAGCAGATACACTATATTACCAATAGTATTGGGACACCTGCCTTTACACACACATGAACTTTAATGGCATCCCAGTCTTATTCCGTAGGGTTCAATATTGAGTTGGCCACCCTTTGCAGCTATAACAGCTTCAACTCTTCTGGGAAGGCTGTCCACAAGGTTTAGGAGCATGTAAGGTCAGCCACTAATATGGACGAGGCCTGGCTCACAGTGTCCGCTCTAGTTCATTCCAATAGCGTTCTATCAGGCTGAGGTCAGCACTCTTTGCAGGCCAATCAAGTTCCTCCACCCAAAACTCACTCATCCATGTCTTTATGGACCTTGCTTTGTGTACTGGTGAGCAGTCATGTTGGAACAGGAAGGAGCCATCCCCACACTGTTCACACAAAGTTTAGAGCCTGAAATTGTTCAAAATGTCTTGGTATGCTGACGCCTTAAAAGTTCCCTTCTCTGGAACTAAGGACCCCTGAAAAACAACCCCACACCATAATCCCCCCTCCACCAAATGATTTGGACCAGTGCACAAAGCAAGGTCCATAAAGACATGGATGAGCGAGTTTGGGGTGGGGGAACTTGACTGGCCTGCACAGAGTCCCGACCTCAACCCGATAGAACACCTTTGGGATGAATTCTAGCGGAGACTGAGAGCCAGGCCTTCTCGCCCAACATCAGTGCCTGACCTCACAAATGCACTTCTGGAAGAATGGTCCAGTATTCCCATAGACACTCCTAAACCTTGTGGGCAGCCTTCCCAGAAGAGTTGAAGCTGTTATAGCTGCAAAGGGTGGACAACTCAATACTGAACCCTATGGACTAAGACTGGGATGTCATAAAAGTTCACGTGCATGTAAAGGCAGGCGTCCCAATACTTTGATAATATAATGTATAGGAAACTGATAAATGGTTAACTTCTCCAGCATTTACCAATAACTGAATTGTGAGTTTTGGGTGGACTTATCCTTTAGGCTAGGATTACAGTAGTCCGAGAATCGGACCGACATTAGGAGCAGAAGTCACATTACATCACAAAATCCATGATTCCCTATGAGAACCATCTTAACTGGTCCGACACAAGTCAGACCGACTAAAAAAGGTTCCTGTACTACTTTTTGTCCGACTTTGATCTTACTTCAGCCCATTAAATATCACTGAAGTCGGATCAAAGTCGGATCAGTGTCTTAACTGATCCGACTTTGGCATGCGACTTGTGCTCTGAGGATCTTGAAGGGGAACCCCCGCCAAATTAAAAAAAAAGACATGGGGTCCCCCTCCAAGAGAATACCAGGCCTTGAATACTTAAAGGGGAACCCCCACACCGAAAAAACGGCGTAGGATCCCACCCAGAATCCATACCAGACCCTTTGGTCTGGTATGGATTTGAAGGGGAACCCCCACGGCAAAAAAACATCGTAAGGTCCCCCCAAAATCCATACCAAACCCTTCGATCTCGGGGCATGATGGGATGGTGACATCATAGGGGGCGGGGCCTCCCGGTGGTGTCAGTGGGTAGCCCCGCCTCATATCAATATAAGTCAACGCACAGCGCGGAGACACCATTCGTGCAGGAGATCGTGTTGAGTCAACATGGAAAGAATAACAGAGGAAGAACAAGACCCAGCAAAAGAGCAGAAGATGCTGCAAAAGAGCAGAAGACGCCGCGGAGAGGGAGAAGAACCAAAAGGAAAAAGACCCCTCAGAAGAAAGACAACCCTGCAAAAGAGCAGAAGAAAGAAAACGCCTGTGAGGGGAGAAGAAATTGGAGGGAGAAGACGCCAGAGCTGATTGAATAAAATACTTTAAAAACCCGTGTTGTGTGTTTTTTTTTTACACTGTGGGGGGGCTGTTTTACAGGGTGGGGGGCTGGAATCTGGGGGCCCCATTGTTAAAGGGGGCTTCCAGATTCTGATAAGCCCCCACCTGCAGACCCCCGACAACCACCGGCAAGGGTTGTTGGGAAGAGGCCTTTGTCCTCATCAACATGGGGACAAGGTGCTTTGGGGTGGGGGGCGCAGAGCCCTCTCTTCCCCAAAGCACCCATACTTCCAATGTTGAAGACATGCGGCCTGGTATGCGTGCTTGGATAAGGGTCTGGTATGGATTTTGGGGGGGACCATATGCCATTTTTTCGGCGTTAATGTTCCCCTTAAATTCCATACCAGACCGAAGGGTTTGGTATGGATTTTGGGGGGGGGGACCCTACGCTGTTGGATTCCATTCACAGAAGTCAGACTGATGTAGGTCCGATGTAGGACCGTTTGTCGCAGGACAAAGTAGGGTCAAAAGTCTGACCGTTTTTGTGTCGGATAGTGTGAACCCAGCCTTAAAAGGCATACGCCACCTTTCATACCATGCTTCCCTATACATCCATATTTAAGATGCAACATGAAACTTGGTTACACACCCTCATACTGCCTCCCCCCCTTGCCTACATAGCAGGGCACTTTTCCATTTTATCGATTTTATTTAGAATTTAGCACCACTGTACGTGGCCCTGACTACACAGCCTCATCAATCATCTGTGACCAGGAAGACGACAAACCACATCTGCCCCCGCTGCACAGGGACTTTCGGATGACACCGGCACAAGTGCAGTGTCATCATTGCACTTGTAGTCCATTGTTCACTTGCTGTAGCCCATAACAGGAGGTCCATACCTCTGTACGCACCCAGGGCTAGGATATAAGCAATGCAGGAGCCTGTGCATTGCATGCATTGATCACAGTTGCGATGCACTGTAGCCTTGAAAGCAAAAAATTTATTGAATGCACATTTTTTATTTTATTAACATGGTCATGTTAGTTGACTATGCCTTTTTTAAAGGACTGGAAAACTAGAAACCAAAACAACCTTTTTATATAAATGAGGAACTAGTAAGGCCCCTTCCTGATGGGGCGGATTCCGCTAGGGGTCCGCCTGCTTAGCAGGGAATCTGCTTGCCAATCCCCACTCAGCAAGCGGGTGGCTGGTCCGTATCCGCTCCATTTATGCAGAGCAGACGCAGTTTAGACATCTCAAAATGCCTCCTGTGAGCAGAGAAGCATTAGTGTGCATGTGGTCAGTAGAAAGAGGAACAATGTCCCATCATTGGCATTAGAGGGAAGTAGGGGTGCTACGCCGTCATTTTGGCCTACTGGGAGCTGGAATGGCTGGTTGAATAGTATGCCTGCTGGTATGATGGGGATCTGAAGGCTTGTACCGTCTGCAACAGAAACCGGGTTGCCCACAGGCAGTTGGGGCACAGGTGTAATTCCCCCGGGAAAACCTTGTCTGGCCATGGGCTGGGTTGCCCTAGGGGTGCTCTTAGTAACACTTGGGTGTGGGACCCCACGGTGTGAACAGGCACCAATGCTTTTTTCTGCATTGCGCCTATTAGGGCTGGGCCTTTTGGCTTTGTCCAGGGAAAATTTTGTTACCAGGCCTCGGCCAGTGCAAATTGCACGGCCGCTAATTTTATTTAATTTTCCTCCACGTTTGTCACTACCACTTTGTGTGTGTTTTTTCCCCACTGGATGGAGGGTGTGAGTCCTCTGGCTTGCCCTGATGTCTAGGGGGAGGATGTGTGGCCCTTAGGTTCCTTCCCCCTCCGAACCTGGGGGGTCTCTTTTCGGGAGAGCCCCTCGACCTAGTACTCAGTCTTTCTGCTTATTTGCCATTGTGATAAATGTTGCTAACCCATAGGAAAGGATTTGAAATAAAGTTTGGCAAAACCTTAGGCTGTATAATAGACCTATTTATTGAACAAAGCCTTACACCCTAAATCCTGACAGCAAAAAGACCATAAATCATCCAGTTCATGAAGCAGGGTAAGGGGATACTTACGGAGTGCATGCCATTCATCCTGACGGATGGTCTTGGTGACATTGAGTGGAAGGTTTGTTGGCAGTGAAGATGATGTGTAGTGATATCGGACTGGAGTACATCGTTTAACAAGTCCTGAAACAGAGGGAAAATAAATATTTAAAAAAAAGCTATTTATAAAGATGTAAAAAACACTAGAACAAAGCAAACCACTGTTGGCTAAAATAACCAGTGAGATCTAATGATGCTTCAAAGTGTTTGTAGTACGGAAAGGTTAAAATCCTTGTGTGGTTATGTTTGGTGGTCTTATCCCACTGAAAGATTTCACTTCACTTCCTGTCCCAGAGGCACAACAGGGAATAAGAGGAAATCTACACAAAATAAGGGGAATTTTTATCCTCGAACTGTCACGGAAACAATATTACCCATTGGGAGATTTCCTCACCTTTTGATTTGATGACAACGTTAAAAGTTTGGATTTGCTGATGACCCCTGTAGTAATATAAAGATCTATATAGGGGAATAAGAATCTCCTTCCTCCTGCTGGTGATCCCTCTAGTGATATAAAAAATCTATATAGAGCAGGTATCTTCAAACTTTATAAACAAAAGGGCCAGTTTACTGTCCTTCAGTCTTTAGTGGGGCCAGACTGTTGCCAGTGGGAATAGAATATTTTTCTGGCGTCAGTGGGAGTAAACAGTGCCCCTTCTTTGGTATAAGGGGGAGGAATAGTGCCCCACTATTGGTATCAGTGGGAGAAATGGTGCCCCATTGTTGATGTCAGTGGCAGGACTTATGCCCCATTTTAGGTGTTAGTGGGCAGAATAGTGTCTCACATTAGTGAGATGAATAGTGCCCCAAGGGTCAGATAAAAGCAAGCAATGGGCCACCTCGTTTGGAGACCTCTGATATAGAGGAACCAGAACTTCCTTCCTCTTGCAGGTGACCCCTCTAGTGATATAAAGATCTATATAGGAGAATCAGGATCTCATTCCTCCTGCTGATGACCCCTCTGCTGATCTCATCCCAGAATTCACTGGACACACTGTTTGCTCATTTTGCAATCATCTGAAATAAGTAACCCCAAATATTTTTCTTCTGCAGTGCTGGCCAACACGGTACCCCCAATATTATACTCTTTCTCTGGATTATTTTCCCTAAGTTCATTATTTTACATTTAGAAACATTGAACTGCAGTCTCCACTGCTTTCACCAATCTTCCAGCAATGCCAAATCACGTTCCATATTACAGACACCTCCAGGGATAGCAACCCTATAACACACCTTTGTATCATCAGCAAAAAGACATACCTTGCCCAACAAACCTAAAAACAGATTAAATAGAACAGGACCTAGTACAGAGCCTTCTGGTACACCACTAGTGACTACCGTATTTTTAGCCGTATAAGACACACTTTTTCTTCCCCAAAACTGGGGGGGAAAAGTTGGTGCGTCTTATACGACGAATAGACAGTTTGCCTCCGCGGAGCGCAATGCCGCCGCGGCCTTAGGAAAGGCCGCGGCTTTGGCCTAGCTCCGGAGCGGTCGGCCATCTTGGTACACCCGGCGGCGGCGGATCCTACCAGAGCGCGCTTCTGCAACAGTGAGTATTATTACTATGTTGGGGGCAATGTTACTGGCTATTATTACTAATGTGGGGGCAATGTTACTGGCTATTATTACTAATGTGGGGGCAATGTTACTGGCTATTATTACTAATGTGGGAGTAATGTTATTGGCTATTATTACTAATGTGGGAGTAATGTTACTGGCTATTATTACTAATGTGGGGGCAATGTTACTGGCTATTATTATTAGTGTGGGGCCAATGTTGCACTGGAACAGTGATGGTGATGACGAGTGGGGGGCAATGGTGGACATTACAGTGATGAGTGGGGGCAATGGTGGACATTACGTGATGAAAATATTTTACTACAGTATTTGGTTCAGAATTTTTTTTTTCTAGATTTTCCTCCTTTAAAATTGGGTGCGTCTTATATTCCGGAGCGTCTTATAAGGCGAAAAATACGGTAGTCTATTTTCCAAATGAACCCCACTTACAACCACACTCTGGTCTCTATCCTTTAGCCAACCACATATCCACTGAACCACCTAAGGTTTAAGGTCTAGCTTGTACAACTTTTTTTATTAGATCTTTATGTGGAACTGTATCAAATGATTTTCTGAAATTAAGAAAACCTGATAGAGGGTCTAACTTTTCCCCACTCTATCCAAAATTAACAAAAAAGTTTTGGCTTTAGATGAGACTTGATTGATTGATGAGGCCGTAGACCCCCTGGTGCCCAACATGCTGCCTAAGAGCTGCATGCAACCCATTCCAGTGGTGGTAATTTTTTTTGGGAGGGGGGCAAACAGTGCACACATCAGTCCCCCACCTCCCTCAGTCCAGTCAGTTGGGTCCAGAGCACTTACCTCATCTGTGACAGACAGTGCTTCATCCGGGCAAAAGGCAGCTTCCCCTTCTCTCCTCCGCAGGCATCATGGCGGCTTCCGTCTCCTCCCCAGTGGCCAATTGGAACGATTCTCCTTTCGGCCAATCAAGAAACAGGTCTCAGACCCACTACCTGATTGGCCGGGAGGAGAATCAGTGTGAAAATAGTGAATATTCAATCGCTATTGTTACACAACTGGATGGGCTCGGTTTGCAGTGCTCTACGACCCGAGCCCACAGTTTTTTGAAGCCTATTAAAGCCTCTGGCTCTAGTCATGTGCTGCAAACCGCCCCCTTTGGAATTCATGCGTCCGGCGTCTTGCATGGGGGATGGACCCATGGATAGGAGGGGGAAGGGGGGCAGTGCCCGTGCGCCTTTAATGAACAGACCGCCCCTGACCCATTCACACTTAGACCTTGTGCACTCAGGCATTTGAGGGTTTTTTTTCTGCCTCTAAATGCCCCTCTACGTTAGCCTATGTGTCCACGCACACATATGCATTTACAGGCATGAAGGCAGAAGAAAAAAAAATCACTTGCAGATTCAAAAGAAGAGTGTTTGGGTGAAAAAATGCCAAATGTGCATTAACATGGATTGCTAGGAGCATTGCATTAATGCTCCTAGCATTAATTCTGGTCATTAGTAATGACCAGAATAAATGAATATTCTAGCCAACTGAATGCATTGACACCGAACGCGCATAAAATGAGCATGAAGGCGCATAAAAGCACATGCAAAATGTGGCTTTTAGTAATGAAATGGTTTTGTTTATTTCTTTTATACGCTTATATTTTTTGTGCCTTCCATCCCCTTCCTCTATTTCTTCTGATCTTTTATAATGGATTTCTCTGAGAGAACCCTCAATTTTGGCACACGTCATTTAAAACGGAGCTGTAGGGCGCACAACTGTGGAAGCATTGATTTGTAAATGGCCTGTAATAGCAGTGATCTTTATCAGTCTCATATAATGTGTCTCCAGCCTATGACTGTCTCCTGAAACATGTCCTAAGTCTCTGACAAACTTCTCCAGCATGTCTATAGTCTCCATCCAACTCATGTAGCATGCCCATGGTCTCTGAACATCTTTTCTAGCATGTCATTGTCCATACTCTCTATCTCCTGTAGCATGCTCATTGTCTCTGACCTTCTTAAGTAGCATGCCCATAGTCTTTGGCTATCTCTTGTAGCATGCTCACAGTCTCTGACCATTTCTTGTAGCACATCCAAAGTCTCTAACCAACTCATGCAGCATGCCCATAGTCTCCATGGGCCTGCTACAAGAACCATAACCTTTGTGGCCACCTGCTCCATTCAGAGAAACCATACTACAACTTCTATGAATTAAATGTAAAGTTATGCACTTGGGGGCTAAGAATATGCATGCATCGTACATACTAGGGGGAGTACAACTGGGGGAATCCATAGTGGAGAAGGATCTATGGGTTTTGGTAGATCATAAGCTTAATAATGGCATGCAATGGCAAGCTGTGGTTTCCAAAGCAAGCAAAATCCTTTCTTGTATTAAGAGAGGTATGGACTCCAGAGATAGAGACATTATTTTTCCCCTGTACAAATCATTAGTAAGACCTCATCTGGAATATGCAGTTCAGTTTTGGGCACCAGTTCTCAAAAAGGATATCGGGGAACTGGAGAAAGTGCAGAGAAGGGCAACCAAACTAATAAGAGGCATGGAGGAGCTCAGCTATGAGGAAAGATTAGAAGATCTGAATTTATTCTCTCTTGAGAAGAGGAGATTAAGGGGGGATATGATCAACATGTACAAGTATATAAGTGGTCCATATAGTGAACTTGGTGTTGAGTTATTTACTTTAAGGTCATCACAAAGGACAAAGGGGCACTCTTTACGTCTAGAGGAAAAAAGATTTCATCTACAAATACGGAAAGGTTTCTTCACAGTAAGAGCTGTGAAAATGTGGAATAGACTCCCACCAGAGGTGGTTTTGGCCAGCACGGTTGATTGCTTTAAAAAAGGCCTGGATTCTTTCCTTAATGTAAATAATATAACTGGGTACTAACATTTTTAGGTAAAGTTGATCCAGGGTGAATCCGATTGCCTCTCGGGGAATCAGTAAGGAATTTTTCCCCCGTTATAGAAAATTGGATCATGCTTTGCTGGGGTTTTTTGCCTTCCTCTGGATCAACTGTGGGTGAAGTATTGTATATGGGATTATTTGGTTGTGTATATATATATATATATATATATATATATATATATATATATATAAATGTTTTTTTTTTTTTTTTTTTTTTT
>BLSH010494988.1:87341-126698 GCA_018402905.1 Glandirana rugosa | reverse complement strand
TCCCCGACCCAGGCAGCACAATGTCTTGAGCCAGCCCTGCATGTCTCATATCTTTCCTTTGTTCCAGTACTGAGGCCTCCACAAGACTCTACAGCAACCGTCCCCTAGGACATGAGTCAGGACCCCTAGTGATGTAGAGGTCAGAGGATAGGAGCACAACATACGGTGAGAAACAGACATCTGACACTCAGGGACGTGGCTGATGAGGCACTGGCTAGTATCACAGCCAGATACACACAGGTTACATACGCCGCGAACGGTACAGCGAGAGCAATAATTCTAGCACTAGACCTCCTCTGTAACTCTACACATGTAACCTTTTTTTTTTTTTTTAAAGCGTTGTCTATGGTGATTCTTAAGTACTGAAGTTTGGCGCCATTCCACAAGTGTGCGCAATTTTAAAGCGTGACATGTTAGGTATTTATTTACTCACGTAACATCATCTTTCACATTATACAAAAAAATCGGGCTAACTTTATTTTTTTATTTTCTTTCAAGAAAAAAAAAACGCGTTTGAAAAATTGCTGCACAAATACTGTGTAACAGAAAAAGTTGCAACGACCGCCATTTCATTGCCTAGGGTCTGCTAAACTATATATATAATGTTTCTGATTAAATTTCTAGCAAAAAAAGGATGATTTTTACATGTAGGAGAGAAGTGTCAGATTTGGCCTGGGTGGCAAGGGATTAATTACCATAAGTAAGTCATATACAAATAATTATTATATATTGTTTTTAAGGTAATTTACTATATTTTCGAAAACTGTACTCAAGCAGGTGGCTTAATGGACAAATTACTGAAGTTTGAAGTTATAACTTTCAACCAGTAATTTCACAGTAAATAGATAAATAATAAATTATTTTCTTATAACATATAGCATATTGATATATGTTTAGCTTGTACCTTTTCAGCAGCAGCAGATTCTCATTCTCTCTCTTAACTGTGTGAGAAAAACATGGAATTATGGGTAAATCTTATACACAAACCTGTTTTTTCCTTGTAGTTAAGAGGGCTAGGCTGGAAGGGATATTTGTCTTTTAGACACATGCCCCCTACTAGGACACTGCAGTGAGGCGTGCCTCCACTGCAGCATTTTTATTGGACAGCTTGGGCCAATGGTGCTTTACAATTGGATAAGGTTCCAAGCTGTCCATTGAGCTCAGTGCCTCTGACAAGAAGTGAGGAGAGGCACTGTGAGCTCATCCTCTCAGTCTGCTGCAAACAGAGCTTGTATTTAAACTGGCCGCTCTTAATGTAGCTTCTGACAGGCTGCGCAAGGAGCCCCGTATCTCCGGAACTATAGATGATAGGAGCCCCAAATTTTACCAGTGGTGGGGTAGGACTTCAGCTACCTACCAAATGTGGGGTCTCTGTGACCCCAGGTTTCCGAGCTACAACCCTCGAAGTTGATCATTTTTTTTTATGTTCATGGCAGATGAGGTTCTGCCTCACCTGCCTCACCTGCCTCCCCTGACTGCACGTCCCTTGCAGAAGTTTTGAATGCCAAAGAGATTTCCCCTCACTTCCTGTCCTGGTAAAAGCAGAAGCACAGAGGAAATCTCCACAAGGGAGACACAGATAGCAATACAATGTTTAACCACCTCCCACCCGTGCCATAGCCGAATGACGGCTACAGCGCGGCTCTAAAATAGACGTCCTCCCATTTGGCTTGTGCTGGGCGCGCTGTCCGCCGGAGACCCGCGATCTCCTTTCAGAGAGGAGGAATGGGGAACCACCGAAGTAAACACGGCGGTTCCCCGTTCTGTGACAGGGGACATGACAGATCTACTGATCCCTGTCACTGGGATCAGTTAGATCTGTTATGTCCCGACCAGCCCCGCCCCCCCACAGTTAGAACACACCCAGGGAAAATTGTTAACCCCTTCACTGCCCCCTGCAGGCTAACTCCTTCACTACCAATGACATTTATACAGTAATCAGTGGACATTTAAATTTCTGATCGCTGTGTAAATGTCATTGGTCCCAAAAATGTGTCAAAAATGTCCGACATGTCCGCCCAGATATCGCAGTACCGATAAAAATCGCAGATCGCCGCCATTACCAGTAAAAAAAATAAATAAAATAAAAACGCCATAAATCAATGTCCATAGTTTGTAGGCGCTATAACTTTTGCGCAACCCAATCAATAAACGCTGATTGCAATTTTTTTTACCAAAAATATGTAGAAGAATATATATTGGC
This sequence comes from Glandirana rugosa, assembly GCA_018402905.1. Taxonomy (NCBI): domain Eukaryota; kingdom Metazoa; phylum Chordata; class Amphibia; order Anura; family Ranidae; genus Glandirana; species Glandirana rugosa. The sequence continues at coordinate 124,495 of BLSH010494988.1, read as the reverse complement.
CAAAACTGATGAATAAATTAGTTTTTTATTTTTGGATATTTATTATAGCAAAAAGTAAAAAATATTGTTTTTTTTTCAAAATTGACGCTTTTTTTTGTTTATAGCGGCGATCAGAAATGACGCAGAGGGGATCAAATACCACCAAAAGAAAGCTCTATTTATAGGAAAAAAAGGACGCAAATTTTGTTTGGGTACAACGTTGCACGACCGCGCAATTGTCATTCAAAGAGCAACAGCGCTGAAAACTGAAAATTGGTTCGGGCAGGAGGGGGGTTTAAGTGCCCAGTAAGGAAGTGGTTAAATTGTATAAAATAAGGCCCCTTTCACATGGGGCAGAATCCATCCAAGCGGATCTGCCTGCTCAGGGGGGAATCTCTCCACTGATCCCTGCTGAGCAGATGGATGACAGATCTGTGTTCACTCCGCTATGCAGAGCGGAGACGGACACAGCCTGCTGTTCTCTATGGGCGTTCAGATGGAAATGGACTGCATGAATCCCCATCCATCTGTTTTTAGCAGACCGGATCAGATGCCGGCGGTTGACAGCGGACACATGTGTCCACTGGCATCCACCGTCTCATAGAGAACAATGGGTGGTCCGATTGGGTCCACCTGAAAAACGAATAGGCAGACCCGATCGTTCTGCTGGTGTGAAAGGCGCCTAAAGGGTTAGTTCACCTTTTCAGAAAGAATAAAAAGGTGAACTAATATCCTACACCCTCCCCAACCCCCCCAGTCCCCGCAGGACTTCTGAGATGGATCAGATCGATTATCTGTGTCAGCGCAGACCAATCAGAATTGTTCTGATCTGTCCTGGAAGCCCTGCAAAAAGGGGGCGAAGAGTAGGGATTTCAAATCCCTGGGCCATTACATGGGCTGCATAGGCACTGGCAGCTCTTTACCCAGGCAAGTACAGCAGGGAACAGGAAGGGTAGGGCATTGGGCAGAGTGAAAAAGTGAACTTAACCACTTCCCGACCGCCGTACGACTATAAGCGGCGACAGCGTGGCTCTGTCCCACAAATCACTGGTTATAGTGGTCACTTTAGTGCATGTCGGCTAGGGGGCGAGCGCGCGCGCTCGCTCGTGCCCGCCCCCTAAGCAGGGCCGCATGTCGGGCGGACTCGATGTCCGCCGGTGACTTGCGATGCCCTGTTACAGAGCTAGAACAGGGAACCGCCAATGTAAACACCGCGGTCCCCATTCTGACAGGTGGCATGTCAGAGATCTACTGATCCCTGTACTTGAGATCAGTTAGATCTCTGGTGCCCCTGCCAGCCCAGCTCCCATACAGTTAGAACGCACACAGGGAACACAGTTAACCCCTTCACTGCCCCCTGCAGGTTAACCCCTTCACTGTCAATGACATTTATACAGTAATCAATGGATAATTAAATCTGTATAAATGTCATTGGTCCCAAAAATGTCAAAAATGTCCGACATGTCCGCCCCAATATCACATACCTGATAAAAATCGCAGATCGCCACCATTACTAGTAAAAAAGAAAAAAAAATAATTGTAAAAACGACAGAAATTAATTTTCATGGTTTGTAAACGCAAACCAATTAATAAACACAGATTGCGATTTTTTTTTTTACTACAAATATGATGAAGAATATAAAATCGTCCAAAACTGATGAATAAATTTGTGTTTTTATATTTTTTTTTGGATTTGTATTTTAGCAAAAAGTAAGAAATATCGTTTATTTTTTTGCAAAATTGTCGCTCTTTTTTTGTTTATAACGGTGATCAAAAATGATGCAGAGGGGATCAAATACCACCAAAAGAAAGCTCTATTTGTGGGAACAAAGGACGCAAATTTTGTTTAGGTACAACGTCGCACGACCACGCAATTATCAGTTAAAGCGATGCAGTGCCGAATCGCAAAAAGTGCTCTGGTTCTAACATGGAAAATCCTTCCGTTCCTTAAGTGGTTAAGCTTTAAAAATAATGTGTAAAAGTGTGTTCTAAAATACGGCTGCTCTGAGATCTGTTTTTATATTATCAACCCAAAATTCCCTGCAGAGCACATAGACAGAATAGAAGGTTATGTATTGACAGGCTAGACTCTACTGCATTTTACCACTTAACAAAACTATCGGGATTTCATGCACCAGGAGCTGGAGGGGAGGTGATTAGGTATCCTAAAGGTGGGCAAAAACATTCTCCCCCATAAAGTAATGAATATTTATTGGCCAATGAGAAAAAAGGTGACACAGGAAGCTACAACAGTGAACAGCTATGTCATCTGTCTAGCTATGCAGTGTGGTAGGAGTGTACAAATTACAAGACTGACTGACCAGAATAAAAATATTTTGGCATGTAAACAGTTTAAATCCAATGAGGTGCATGATATCTCCTGGACTCATCTCAATTATTTATATTGGACAGCTTTATAGTACTCCTGTAAGAAGGCTATCAATGTATTTCCAGAAGCCCGCCACTGATTATTTCGATCTCTACATCTTCAACAGCAGAGTCGGTGAAACTGATATGCCCGTCCCTCTCCTCCTCCTGCCCAATCACAGAAGCCTTGGTATTATGTCACAAAAGACATCTGTGAATGGGCAGCAGATAGAAGGGGCAGGCTTAGCTGCTCTGTGTGCTTCTCTCCTCTCAGATCCCATAGTGTTTCTCCAGCAGAGCAGTAAACCTGTCAGATGTAAAAAATTGAGAGTCCAGAAGATGTCATGCACCTTGAAGGACTTAAACCATAGCACACCATCTCCGAAGGAGAGGGAGAGTTTCCAAACCATTAGGGACTGCTCTGGGCTTCAACAAAATGGCAGCTCAGCAAGAGAAACAGGAACACGCCAATTTTGGTAGCATAATTATTAATGTGGAATGTATGTCATTATCAAACTGTTATGGGTAAAGCTCCGTTTTAATGACATTAGTGTTCTATGGTACATTAACTATATCTACATACCATGATCTGATATTTTAAGTGTATCCAAACTCAAAAACAATCATTTAAAGCTGAACTCCAGCCTTACCTTCAGCCTTGCACAGTTGTACAGGCAGCTTTTCTGTACTGAACCTGCTTACTAAGCCGAGGTATGTAATAAAAATTGAAAGGTTTTGTTCAAAAATGTCATTAGCATGTTGAGGAGGAGGGAGAGGAAGAACTAAGGAAGGAAAAATAAAAACAGATTAAACTTCAGCTTTAATATATTGTTGCTAATCACTTGTTAGATATGGCGGCTGCATTCATTTTCTTTTTTCCTAACTGATTTTAACTCTATTTTCACCTAGAAATACTGCCAGTAACACACTTCCCAGCCTAGGGCGACAATTCTCAGTCACTGTACTGCATCTAAGGAAAAGTGTTTTCACCCCAAGCTGTTTGTTACTGATTTGGACTATAGAACACAATTAGGGATGCACCGATATATCGCAAAAATAGTGTTCTGCCAATAAAAAAAAAGCTGCAGATAACTGTCATCGAAAATTATTAGTTGAAAATAAATGCCGGTAATGGCAAAAAATAAATTCATATTCATTTAAATTCATGGTATTAATTAAAAAGGTGAATACAATTATATATAAAAATGTATATATATTTTAAAAACTGTCCATTTTGGTTTGGGTTTTTGGCCAAGTGCATCCAGAATTTTTGGTTTCGGTCCAGAATTTTCATTTCATTGCACCACTAAACACAATCCCCCTTCCTTAGCATATGGGGAGGTGTTGGTGGCCGGGGAAAAGCTGATCACACAGCACAGTGAAGTTACAAGCTCACTGATTTTCTGGCAGGATCAACAGGTATCTATTATTTATTTTTAATGATTAAATTATTATTATTTTTTTTAAATATTATTTCAATTATTGAACAGATATAACAAAACAATTTCAATGTTATATTTAACAGACCAAAAAGGAGCACAAAGAGTTAAATACACACCAATGGAACAACAGCGTTCCTACACCTGTGCAAATGGAGATAAATATGGTGGGGCTGCTCGTGTACCAGTTAAATTGTCATAAAGATCATAAAGTGCAAATAATTATACCGCGCTCCTACAAAGTAAATGCCAATGGATTGTGCAAAATGGCAAAATATCAAGTGCAAAGAAGATTGTCACTAAAAGTGACCTGTGCAAACATGCATCATGTAAACCATATAGAAATAAATCAAATCACACAAGTCCATTTAAGTATAAATCCATCATTTGTGAAAAGTGGAAAAAATTCAAATCACATAAGTCCATTCACATGACCCCTGATGATGTCAGCGCACAGCTGACGAAACGCCGTGTCGGGATAGGCCAGAATCTGGTTACATCACGTCCACTCTCTGGAATGCAGGTGGGTTGCAACTTGTGTCCCTGCTTCCTTGTTTTTATTGCAATTTTGTTTTCGTTTTTTAATTCATTAAGATAAGAATTATTGCACCGTTGGAGTCCCCCTTATTTGTTTCCCATACCCATCTGGAACGCTGGTGGCTGGATGACGTTCCTGGAAACATTTACAAAGCGCATTTGATCTCTGTAATGGAGATCAACTCCTTTTGGCGAGTAGGCTGTGAATACGGTGAAGGTGGCGGCTATTCTATTTCTATCAACCTGGGGAACTGCATTACCAGGAACATAGCACGTTTGCCCCTCTAAACTGTTTGGCCCCATTTTTACCACTAATTTTTTTCACAAATGATGGCTTTTTACTTGAATGGACTTATGTGATTTGATATATTTCTATATGGTTTACACGATACATGTTTGCACAGGTCGCTTCTAGTGACGATCTTCTTTACACTTGATATTTTGCCATTTTGCACAATCCATTGGCATTTACTTTGTGGGAGCGTGGTATAATTATTTGCACTTTACAAAGAGTTCATTGTTAAGGTTTACATACACTTTAGGAAGAAGAACTCTGAAGATAACTAATAAGAAATGAAAGAAAAAAAGGATCTGGGAACTCAATGCACAGCCCTTGTTAATAAAGCCCCCCTGGAGATTTACAAATAGCCACCATCCTCACTTTTATATTGTTGGAGACAGTGTTGAAAACCCTAAGGCAGCCTTTCTCAACCAGGGTTTTATGGAACACTATGGTTCCTCCAGTGATTGCTAGGGGCTTTATGAGCAATACGCATTTTCTGCCTTTCAGATATTTAACCACCTACACCAATGGTCTTTTTAGCTATCTGTAACAGGGGCATTCTTCCTACTGACCACCAACATAGGAAGCATTCTTCCCACTGACCACCAAAGTAAGAAGCATTCTTCCCACTGACCACCAAAGTAAGAAGCATTCTTCCCACTGACCACCAATGTAAGAAGCATTCTTCCCACTGACCGCCAATGTAAGAAGCATTCTTCCCACTGACCGCCAATGTAAGAAGCATTCTTCCCACTGACTGCCAATGTAAGAAGCATTCTTCCCACTGACCGCCAATGTAAGAAGCATTCTTCCCACTGACCACCAAAGTAAGAAGCATTCTTCCCACTCACCGCCAATGTAAGAAGCATTCTTCCCACTGACCACCAATGTAAGAAGCATTCTTCCCACTGACCACCAATGTAAGAAGAATTCTTCCCTCTGACATTGGCAGCGGACTCCTCATCCACACGATCTGTATAAGCAAAGAAAAACTGGCACTCCATTGTATACTCTGCAATCTTGTGTTTTTGGCAAGTAACAAATTATAGCCACAAGGAGTATTCTTCCCTCTGACCACCAATGTAAGGAGCATTCTTCCCTCTGACCCCCAATGTAAGGAGCATTCTTCCCACTGACCACCAATGTAAGAAGCATTCTTCCCACTGATCACCAATGTAAGGAACATTCTTCCCTCTGACCACCAATGTAAGGAGCATTCTTCCCACTGACCACCAATGTAAGAAGTATTCTTCCTACTGACCACCAATGTAAGGAGCATTCTTCCCACTGACCGCCAATGTAAGAAGCATTCTTCCCACTGACCGCCAATGTAAGGAGCATTCTTCCCACTGACCGCCAATGTAAGGAGCATTCTTCCCACTGACCGCCAATGTAAGAAGCATTCTTCCCACTGACCGCCAATGTAAGAAGCATTCTTCCCACTGACCGCCAATGTAAGAAGCATTCTTCCCACTGACCGCCAATGTAAGAAGCATTCTTCCCACTGACCACCAATGTAAGAAGCATTCTTACCTCTGACATTGGCAGCGGACTCCTCATCCACACGATCTGTATAAGCAAAGAAAAACTGGCACTCCATTGTATACTCTGCAATCTTGTGTTTTTGGCAAGTAACAAATTATAGCCACAAGGAGTATTCTTCCCTCTGACCACCAATGTAAGGAGCATTCTTCCCTCTGACCACCAATGTAAGGAGCATTCTTCCCTCTGACCCCCAATGTAAGGAGCATTCTTCCCACTGACCACCAATGTAAGAAGCATTCTTCCCACTGACCACCAATGTAAGAAGTATTCTTCCCACTGACCACCAATGTAAGGAGCATTCTTCCCACTGATCACCAATGTAAGGAACATTCTTCCCTCTGACCACCAAAGTAAGAAGCATTCTTCCCACTGACCACCAATGTAAGAAGCATTCTTCCCACTGACCACCAATGTAAGAAGTATTCTTCCCACTGACCACCAATGTAAGGAGCATTCTTCCCACTGATCACCAATGTAAGGAGCATTTTTCCCACTGACCGCCAATGTAAGGAGCATTCTTCCCACTGACCACCAATGTAAGGGACATTGTTCCCACTGACGACCAATGTAAGGAGCATTCTTCCCAACGACCACCAATGTAAGAAGCATTCTTCCATCTGACCGCCAATGCAAGGACCATTCTTCCCAAAGGAAGAAAGGGGGAGGGGGGAGTTGGGGAAATGTTGGGACTTTGTATGAAGCACACAACCAAAACCATTGAATAAATTAGTATATGTTATGTAACCTCTTCAGATCCACACTATAGTCGACTGACCGTTACAGCGCGGATATCCACCCCTTCCCCACGCGCCCTCGCAGCTGCCCCGCCGCACGCTGCGTGAGTGTGCCCGCGGGTCAGGCGACTCAATGTCTGCCTGAGACCGGCGATCGTCTAACAGAGAGCCAGAACGGGGAACTGCCCATGTAAACACATCGGTTTCCCATTCTGTGAGGGGGGACATGACAGATCTACTGATCCCTGTGATCGGGATCTGTTAGATCTGTTATGTCCCTGCCAGCCCAGCCCCAACACAGTTAGAGTTAGAACACAGTGAGGGAACACAGTTAACCCCTTGTTCGCTCCCTTAGTGTTAACCCCTTCCCTGCCAGTGACATTTATACAGTAATCAGTGGATATTTAAATTTCTGATTGCTGTATAAATTTCATTGGTCCCAAAAAAGTGTCAAAAATGTCCGACATGTCCACCGCAATGTTGCAGTCCCGATAAAAAACGCAGATTGTCGTCATTACTAGTAAAAAAAAATAAAATAAATAAAAACGCCATAAATCCATTCCCATAGTTTGTAGACGCTATAACTTTTGCGCAACCCAATAAATATCCGCCTATTGCGTTTTTTTTTTTACCAAAAATATGTAGAGGAATATATATTGGCCAAAACTGATGGATAATATTTTTTTTGGAATATTTATTATAGCAAAAAGTAAAAAATTCTGTTCTTTTTTCAAAATTGTCGTTTTTTTTTGTTTATAGCGCAAAAAAAAAATAAAAACTGCAGAGGTGATCAAATACCACCAAAAGAAAGCTCTATTTGTGGAAAAAAAAGGACGTCAATTTTGTTTGGGTACAGCATCACACGACCGCGCAATTGTCATTCAAAGAGTGACAGCGCTGAAAACTGAAAATTGGCCTGGGCAGGAGGGGGGTTTAAAGTGGATGTAAACCCACCACCCACCCAGTATAAACTAATGACATAGTATTCATGTATATATACATGCAAGCCTCCTGCATCTATCCTTACCTTGCAAATGTCCTTCCTGTAAGCACTAGCAGCTCTGTAAAACTCTGAAATCAGAGGGTGTCTGTGTTTGCTGGAGTTTGGTGGGTGGAGTTGTGATGTCACAAGCCTCCCCACCCACCTCTATACTGAGACATTGAGGAGGAAGGGAGGGGGGGTGTAAAACTTTCTCTGCTATGTGAAGGAGATAAGCAAATTGCTCGTCACTCACAGAGCATGGGGCGGATCGACTGTGTATTTCCCTGTTAGTCAGACTTTCTCTTCCTGAAAAAAGATAATCTTATTACTCACAGTTGGATTAACTCTTTGTGGCAAGACTGGGCACAGATGACATAACATGCTATACTCTACCAGGCAGAATTATGAATTCAATTTTTTTTTTTCGGGTTTACATCCACTTTAAATGCCCAGTAAGCAAGTGGTTAATGGTGCATATGAATGCAATGGGGCAATAAATTGCATATTGCATATATAATATAAAATAAATCCATACACACACACATAAAAGTGTTCCTGCATGGTACATGTTATATAAAAAATGTATTGAATGTAGCCCAAGCTGCATATGGAGATGATAAATCGCACACATGGTATTATAAAGATTGATTCAAAATTCTTCAAGGTAGTTTCATGGTGGACACAGTACAGTTGTGATGAAACATCGATAGGAAGCTCTACGTACGTCAGGAGCATCAGGAGCAAAATGTAACATAAGTATGTCTGTAATGAGATATAAATGCCAAATAATATAATAGCTGAAATAACAAGAAGAGGGGGAACCATAACTTAATCCCAGCACTCTTACTACAATGTTCACCAACAAGGGTAGTATTAATTGCCAGAGGCACTATGGAAACCCCCCCCCCCAACTTCCCCCCCTTTCTTCCATATGATTCAGGGTTGGAGACACACAAACTCTGTAGCAGTCGTTGTCTCATATAAAGTCCCAAACTTTTTATTTTTATTTCATGTATTCTTTCCAATGCCCACCAATGTAAGAAGCATTTTTCAATCTGACCACCAATGTAAGTAATATTCTTCCCAACGACCACCAATGTAAGAAGCATTCATCCATCCTACCACCAATTTTAGGAATATTCTTCCCTCTGACCACCAATGTAAGGAGCATTCTTCCCACTGACCGCCAATGTAAGGAACATTCTTCCCAATGACCACCAATGTAAGGAGCATTCTTCCCACTGACCACCAATGTAAGAAACATTCTTCCATCTGACCACCAATGTAAGGAGCATTCTTCCCACTGACCACCAATGTAAGGAGCATTCTTCCCACTGACCACCAATGTAAGGAGCATTCTTCCCACTGACCACCAATGTATGAAACATTCTTCCATCTAACCACCAATGTAAGGAATATGCTTCTCAATGACCACTAAGGTAAGGAACATTTTTTTCATAGACCACCAACGTAAGAAGTATTCTTCTGAATGACCACCAACATAAAGAGCATTCCTCCCACTGACCACCAATGTAAGGATCATTCTTCCTACTGACCACCAATGTAAGGAGCATTCCTCTCACTGACCGCCAATGTAAGGAGCATTCTTCCCAATGACCACCAATGTATGAAACATTCTTGCATCTGACCACCAGTGAAAGGAATATGCTTCTCAATGACCACTAAAGTAAGGAACATTTTTTCCACTGACCACCAACGTAAGGAACATTCTTCCCAATGACCACCAATGTAAGGATCATTCTTCCCACTGACCACCAACGTAAGGAACATTCTTCCCAATGACCACCAACGTAAGGAACATTCTTCCCAATGACAACCAACGTAAGGAACATTCTTCCCACTGACTACCAACGTAAGGAATATTCTTCCCAATGACCACCAACGTAAGGAACATTCTTCCCACTGACCACCAACGTAAGGAACATTCTTCCCACTGACCACCAATGTAAGGAACATTCTTCCCACTGACCACCAATGTAAGGAACATTCTTCCCACTGACCACCAATGTAAGGAACATTCTGACCACCAACGTAAGGAACATTCTTCCCACTGACCACCAATGTAAGGAACATTCTTCCCACTGACCACCAATGTAAGGAGCATTCTTCCCACTGACCACCAATGTAAGGAACATTCTTCCCACTGACCACCAATGTAGGGAACATTCTTCCCACTAACCATCAAAGTAAGGAGATTTCTCCCCAAGGACCACCACACTAATATAATGTGAGCTGTAGTCCTGAATTCTATTTTAAGGGCCCCTCCGTGTTATTAGGGTTAAGGCTGCCCTAGGGCTACCATTGAGGTGCTCTTCTCCAGAAGCATTATAAAACAACTTTAATAAGAATAGAAAACCCCCTTTAGCTCCACCTTTCCTCCAGCTTTCATACATCATTGTATCCTCTGTCCTACACCGTTCAGCATGCGTGTTTCATAAGTGTCAGTTTTAAAATGGTTGATCTGGGAACAGTGCCCATTCATAGGTATTATCGGCCTGCCTTAGGAGCATTGCGGCATCACGGGAGCTTTAGCTCAGACAAATTGGGAGCGCTGCCAAACCCGGCCCTCAGCGTACCCATGTAATGCAATGCATCCTACCAAGAGTATGAGACTGCTATTCATATTGTGGCTTGGAAACACTGATGCCATCTTCCTTAAACGGCCAAAAGGAAAGACTGATCCAACCGTTTCAACATCTAACTAGGTGATGTCATCTTGCGAGCAACCATTTAAATATTTAATTGACCCACAGGAAGAAAAAAGCTTTAGTCTCTGGATGTGTCTACGCTACATTAGCTATGTTCAAACAAACCCGACTTGATTTATTTTTTAAAAAACCCTAAAGACAAAATTGAGGCAACCTCCAGTAGCAAATCAGAACGCTTCCTGGATACTCTGGGCAATAAGCTCAGTTTTGGAAAAATGGTAAGCGCTCAGATCAGTTTATAACCAACAAAAAGTAAGGTGCCCATGGGCAGGGCTATTCACAGAACAATACAAAAATTTCCTCAGCACTTTTTTCAGCTAGTCTGCACAAAAAAACTCGAATGAAACGGTTTTAACATTTTATATTACAGTGATATTAAGGCTCCATGCTCACTAGCATTTTTAAAACTCCTAGAAGCTGTTATCAACATTTTTTTCTTCTCCTTGAAGCTAAATAGTGTTATCCTATGTGTCCATGCACACTACTTTAGGCTATTAGCATTTTTTGAGCTTCAGCATCTAGGAGCAGAAAAAAAATGTTTTTGTAGAGTTTCTTGGAGTGTTTTTCCAGCAGAAAGGCTCCTTAACGCTGCTAAATGCTTCTTGTCAGAGGCACTGAGCTCAATGGACAGCTTTGAGCCTTAACCAATAGTAAAGCACCATTGGCCCAAGCTGTCCAATAAAAATGCTGCAGTGGAGGCACGCCTCACTGCAGTGTCATAGAAGGGGGCGTGCATCTAAAAGACAAATCTCCCTTCCAGCCCAGCCCTCTTAACTACAAGAAAAAAACAGGTTTATGTGTATAAGATTTACCCATAATTCCATGTTTTTCTCACACAGTTAAGAGGGAGAATGAGAATCTGCTGCTGCTGAAAAGGTACAGGCTAAATCATATATTAATATGCTATATGTAATAAGATAATAATTTATTATTTATCTATTTACTGTGAAATTACTGGTTGGAAGTTATGACTTCAAACTTCAGTAATTTCTACATTAAGCCACCTGCTTGAGTACAGTTTTTGAAAATATAGTAAATTACCTTAAAAATAATATATAATAATTATTTGTTTATTACTTACTTATGGTAATTAACCCCTTGCCACCCAATTCTAACACTTCTCTACTACATTTAAAAATCATCATTATTTTGCTAGAAAATTACTCAGAACCCCCAAACATTTTATATATTGCTTTAGCAGACACCCTAGGGAATAAAATGGTGTTCATTGCAACTTCATTGCAACTTTTTATGTAACACAATATTTGCGAAGCAATTTTTCAAATGAGTTTTTTTTTTTTTAAAGAAACGGTTTCATGTATAAAAAAAAATAGTAAAGTGATTTGTTTTTGTATAATGTGAAAGATGAGGTTGTGCCGAGTAAATAGATACCTAACATGTCACGTTTTAAAATTGCGCACACTCGTGGAATGGCGCCAAACTTCAGTACTTAAAAATCTCCATAAACAAGACTTTTACAGGTTACATGTTTAGAGTTACAGAGGTGGTCTAGTGCTAGAATTATTGTTCTCGCTGTAACGTTTATGGCGTATGTAACCTGTGTGTATCTAGTTCTGATACTAGCCAATGCCTCACCAGCCACTGACCTCACCGCACGTCCCTGAGCAAACATGTGGAAGAAGGTGCTCTGGTCAGATGAGTCCAAAATTGAACTTTTTGGCCTAAAAGCAAAATGCTATGTGTGGCGGAAAACTAACAATTGCGCAGCATCACCCTGAACACACCATCCCCACCGTGAAACATGGTGGTGGCAGCATTATGTTGTGGGGATGCTTTTCTTCAGCAGGGACAGGGAAGCTGGTCAGGGTTGATGGGAAGATGGATGGAGCCAAATACAGGGCAATCTTAGAAAAAAACCTTTTAGAGTCTGCAAAAGACTTGAGACTGGGGTGGAGGTTCTCTTTCCAACAGAACAGCGACTCTAAACATACAGCCAGAGCTACAAAGCATATTCATGTGTTAGAATGGCCCAGTCACAGTCCAGACCTAAATTCAATTGAGAATCTGTGGCAAGACTTGAACAATGTTGCTCGCAGACGCTCTCCATCCAATCTGACAGAGCTTGAGCTATTTTGCAAAGAAGAATGGGCAAAAATGTCCTCTCTAGATGTGCAAAGCTGGCAGAGACATCCCCAAAAAGATGCTCATGTAATTGCAGTGAAAGGCGGTTCCACAAAGTATTGACTCAGGGGGGCTGAATACAAATGCACACCACACTTTTCACATATTTATTGGTAAAAAATTGTGAAACTCATTTATCATTTTCCTTCCACTTCACAATCATGTGCCACTTTGTGTTGGTCTATCTCATGAAATCCCAAAAAAATACATTTACATTTTTGGTTGTAACATGACAAAATGTGGAACATTTCAAGGGGTATGAATACTTTTTCCAGGTACTGTACCTGCTCTGTGCAGTGGATTTGCAGAGAACAGCCCCGACCCCGCTCTTCTCTGGTGCCCCGCTGGCACTCCTGACCCCTCCCTCCTGACGAATGCCCCCATAGCAAGCAGCTTGCTATGGGGGCACCAGGCTCGCTCCCAAGCCGCTGCTCTGTCTGTCCATTCAGAGATAGAGCGTAGGTTAGCCCCACCCTCTCCTTATTGGCTCACTGGCTGTGATTGACAGTAGCAGGAGCCAATGGCTCCCACTGTGGTCTCAGCCAGTGAGGAGGCAGTTACTCCAGAGAGCTGCTGCTCTCATGCACATTGCTGGATCGAGAGGGGGCTCAAGGGGGCTACTGCACACAGAAGATTTTATACCTTCATGCATAGAATGCAAAAAGGTAAAAAACCTTGAGCCTTTACAACCACTTTAAACTAAACTGTACTCCACTACCAGCTCCCTTCCACAAACTTACCTGTCCTACTGTAGGCACTTTTGCTACTCCCACTTGGGCCTCTTGCACGCAGGGCTTAAAAAATGTCACTTTTAAAAGCATTTGGTATTTTTTCTTTCAGCCTGTAGAAGTAACTATGCTAGCCAATGTGTCCATGCACATTTGGGCATTTACAGGCATATTTGTAGAGGAGCGTTTACAGGTTGAAAAAAAAAACCTAAAAAAAAAAATCACACGTGTGTTTTTGAGAGGAGCGTTTAGGCAGAAAAAAACAATTAACACACGTAAACTCGGCATTTAGGTGTGTCAAGCATTTTTAAAGCAGATCTTTATTGCATCAGACCACCACAAACCAAAAACACCATTTAATTTGTTTTTATTATTCAAAGCAAACTCCCCCATCCATCCATGTCTCCATCCTTTATTTTGTTGAGAAATCACTTTGAAAAACACCCCCTTAAAATTATTGGCGTGAACAAGTAAGGGCAAATGATTCATGTAGCAGTTCCTTCCTGGAATCCATCCGTACTTAGCTCAGGCATGCATGCAGAAGAGTGTGCTTAGCTGAAAAAAAACCTCTCCTCCTCTCCTAAAGACTCATGGGATGTATGACATGTATGAGGATTAAAAACAAATAATGTTGATTGGGAGAGTGAAGTTCCACTTTAAGTCTACATTTTTTCTAGTGTTTTGGGGAAAAACGCTTATAAATGCAAACATGCCTTGTGCAATATGTTCCATATGAGCGTTTTTTGTGCTGCCTTTTTGCCAGCAGTTCTGACATTTTTTTTTGCTGCCTAGTGTGCATGGACCTTAAACACACCTCCATGTTAGCTTGTATGTCCATGCACACATAGGCGTTTATAGGTAGAAAAAAAAAACACACCATCACCAAACCTGCTTAAATGCGTGTAAACCCACCTAAATGCTAAAGACATAGGGGTTGATTTACTAAAGCTGGAGCATGCAAAATCTGGTGCAGCTCTATATAAAAACCAATCAGCTTCCAGGTTTTATCGCCAATGCTTAACTGAACAAGCTGAGGTTAGAAGCTGATTGGCTACCATGCTCAGCTGCACCAGATTTTGCACACTCCAGCTTTAGTAAATCAACCCCATAGTGCTTGAGTATTCATTCACTCCAATGGCCCGAATAAATTATTTTTCTAGCTGATGGAATCCATAAACGCTAAAATGAGGCGCTTAACCCCTTTCTGGACCGCCCACTGTATCTATCTATCTATCTATCTATATATATATATATATACACATATACATATACACATACACACATATACATATACACACACGCCATTACTTTGACATTATATACCGTGGTTATTGGAGCTGTCATAACACAGATAAAAGTAGCCCTGGCGGCAGGTGCCCCCTCCCTCCCGTCGCTTCCGGGTCGTTTTCTCTGTTTACAAGAGACGTCGGTAGCGCCGAAAACGATCTGACCTTCTGGACTGATGGGCAGAAAGTCAAGTGAGGGCAAGATGGCCCCCACTCAACTCTATGCCCTTGGAGGACCGGAGCGATATCAAACGTCACTTCCGTCCTCCAGCCTTAAAGTGCCCATTTTCTTATGTGTAAAAGTGAGATCTGAGGTCTTTTTAACCCCAGATCTCGCATTAAAGAGGCCCGATCCTGCTTATTTCTATTACAAGGGATGTTTACATTCCTTGTAATAGCAATAAACGCGATAAAAAAAAAAAAAAAAAATTTAAAGGGAGAGTGTAAAACTAAGAAATGAAAAAAAAAAAATAGGAAAAAAAAATGTAAACTTCAAAGCACCCCCGTCCCTCAGAGCTCGCGCACAGAAGCGAAAGCATACGCATGTCATGCCGACATATGAAAACGGTGTTCAAACCACACACGTGAGGTTGCACCACGATCGTTAGAGCGAGAGCAATAATTCTAGAACTAGATCTCGACTGTAACTCCAAACAGGTAATTTGTAAACTTTTTTAAATCGTCGCCTATGGATATTTTTAAGTACCGTAGTTTGTCGCCATTCCACGAGCGTGCACAATTTTAAAGCATGACATGTTGGGTATCAATGTACTCGGAGTAACATAGTCTTTCACATAATATTGGGCCAACTTTACGATTTTATTATTTTTTAATGAAAAAATGGGTAGTTTTTCCAAAAAAATTGCATTTGTAAGACCACTGCGAAAATACAGTGTGACAAAGTATTGCAACGATCTCCATTTTATTGTCTAGGGTCTCTGCTAAAAATATATATATAATGTTTGGGGGTTCTAAGTAACTTTCTAGCAAAAAATACTGATCTCAACTTGTAAACAAAAAATGTCAGAAATAGGCTTGGTCCAGAAGTGGTTTCAACGTGTGCAAAATGCTGCATTGGGCAGGTTTTTTAAAGCAGCTTTTCTCCTGCCAGGAGAAAGAAAAAAACGTGGGAGGCTTTAAAGGAACAAAAACTGACTGCAACGGATCATGCACCATGGAAATGTTAAAGGGGAACGCTGTGTCCAAGAAAAGCGGGGCAGAGGGTAAAGGACTAGCCATCAGTACTGCATGTGGTCCCCCTGCAGCACTTCCTTCCCCATTGTGTTCTTACCATGCCTTGGTCTGCACGGTGTGTGGAGGTGGCCACCTTGGTAGAGGCAGAGCTTTGCTTCCTCATGTCAGATCCTCCAGCCAGGAGAACAGTGAACAGCACAACACTAGCATAACCAAATCTCACTCCAAAACTCTTTTGATTAGCAGTCAGAAGCAGGAGTGCCTTAGATCTCATAAAGCAGATATATAAGCTATAAGGGTACACTCTACTTTCCAATGCAGAAGTCATACTCTCATATACCACCCGGCCATCTGTACCACAACTGTAGCCTGACTGTCTTTATGGTTACATCATGATGGCTGAAAAGAGGGGGAGGAGCCAAGCAGAAAAGAATAACCCCAGTGGGAAATGGGGTACCTGCATTTAATGTCACAGGGAAGGAGCAAGATGGGTCTTTGTCCTCCCTTAGGTCACAGTGGCCAACACTTCAAACCTTGTTACTGCACTACTGATCAGAAGACCCTAGTGATAAGGAAGGAGTAGCAGACCCTCTATGTATTTTAGTTTTTGCTACCACAGCATTTTGTCACATCCCACATGCAGAAACCAATGCTTGTTTACTTTAAAAAGTGCATATGAGAATACTTTGTATTCATAAGATCATGCAGACACAAGCTCTGGGTATTTATCCTGCACCTGTCTGATATGACAGTCATGTCACAGTATAAATGTTTGATATGGAAGCAACACTAAGCCCCTGTTCTCAGAATGGACCCTAAATGTACAGAATCTGAAAGATCTCCGTGTGTATTGGTGTGTTCCCCCAGATATTCTGGTTTCCTTCCACAATCCAAAAATACACTCATTACCAAAAGTATTGGGACACCTGCCTATACACACACATGGACTTTAATGCCATCCCAGTCTTAGTCCGTAAGGTTCAGTATTGAGTTGGCCCACCCTTTGCAGCTAGAACAGCTTCAACTCTTCTGGGAAGGCTGTCCACAAGATTTAGGAGTGTGTCTATGGCAATGTTTGACCGTTCTTCCAGAAGAGCATTTCTGAGGTCAGGCAATGATGTTGGATGAGAAGGCCTGGCTCGCAGTCTCCGCTCTAATACATCCCAAAGGTGTTCTATCAGGTTGAGGTCGGGACTCTGTGCAGGCCAGTCAAGTTTCTCCACCCCAAACTTGCTCATCCATGTCTTTATGGACCTTGCTTTGTGCTCTGGTCCAAATCATTTGGTGAAGTGAGGATTATGGTGTGGGGTTGTTTTTCAGGGGTTGAGCTTGGCCCCTTAGTTCCAGTGAAGGAAGGTATCAGCATATCAAGACATTTTGGACAATTTAATGCTCCCAACTTTGTGCGGATGGCTCCTTCCTGTTCCAACATGACTGCACACCAGTGCACAAAGCAAGGTCCATAAAGACATGGATGAGCGAGTTTGGGGTAGAGGGACTTGAAATGTCCTCCACTGGCTGTGGAAAAGGACAGGCAGATAAAATTTAAGCTAAAAGGGCATTCATAGAAGCAAAGAGTAACCTGCCATACTTACTAATATATCACAACCATAGGACATGGGAACGCCTACCATAGTAACATTTCAGAAGCCTTAGACAGGCATAGGGGAGGCTGTCATACTAAAATATTATAAACCATAGAAGCATAGGAGGAGCTTACTGTACCATAAAGATAAACATTCCAAACAATAGAGGCATATGTGGAGCCTACAATACTAAAATATCACAAATAATATAGGCATAGGGGAGACTACCATACTAAAATATCACAAACCAAAGTGGCATAAAGGGGCCTACCATACAAAATATCACGAACCATAGAGGTATAGGGAAGCCTACCATACAAAATATCACAAACCAAAGAGACAGAGAAGCCTACCATAAATAAAATATCCCAAACCATATAAGCATAGAGGAGCCTACCATACTAAAATATCACAAAACCATAGAGACATAAAGGAGCCTACCATACAAAATATCACAAACCATAGAGACACAGAGGAGCCTACCAATACAAAACATCACAAACCATAGAGACATAGAGAAGCCTACCATACAAAATATCACAAACCATAGAGACATAGAGGAGTCTACCATACAAAATATTACAAACCATAGAGACATAGAGGAGTCTACCATACAAAATATTACAAACCATAGAGACATAGAGAAGCCTACCATACAAAATATCACAAACCATAGAGACACAGAGGAGCCTACCAATACAAAATATCACAAACCATAGAGACATAGTGGAGTCTACCATACAAAATATTACAAACCATAGAGACATAGAGGAGTCTACCATACAAAATATCACAAACCATAGCGACATAGAGGAGTCTACCATACAAAATATCACAAACCATAGAGACATAGAGGAGTCTACCATACAAAATATCACAAACCATAGAGACATAGAGGAGTCTACCATACAAAATATCACAAACCATAGAGACACAGAGGAGCCTACCAATACAAAATATCACAAACCATAGAGACATAGAGGAGTCTACCATACAAAATATTACAAACCATAGAGACATAGAGGAGTCTACCATACAAAATATCACAAACCATAGCGACATAGAGGAGTCTACCATACAAAATATCACAAACCATAGAGACATAGAGGAGTCTACCATACAAAATATCACAAACCATAGAGACATAGAGGAGTCTACCATACAAAATATCACAAACCATAGAGACACAGAGGAGCCTACCATACAAAATATCACAAACCATAGAGACATAGAGGAGTCTACCATACAAAATATCACAAACCATAGAGACAGAGGAGTCTACCATACAAAATATCACAAACCATAGAAACATAGAGGAGCCTACCATACAAAAATCACAAACCATAGAAATATAGAGAAGCCTACCATACTAAAATATCACAAACCATAGAGACATAGGAGAATTTACCATAAATAAAATATCACAAACCATATAGACATAGGGGAGCCTACCATACTAGAATACCACAGACTCTTTGGCATAAACTTTCAAATGTTTGCAGCTATTTAGACAGAGTGAACCTAGGTCGCTCTTCTCAAGCATGTTTAATTATAAACCTGATTCTGCCAAAAGGCCAATGAGTTGCCTGGCATAGGCAAGTGCCAGAGAACAAATTTGGCATCCTTGCAAGTTATCTTTATCCTGGAGCCAGGGAAAAAAGGATAGCAGTTAGTGGATTATGAAGGATTAAGGATTAATGCACATTGGTAGGAAACATACTCTGGTATGCATTTGATTGTGCCTGTAAGCTCATAAAATGAATTACCTTTTAAATAATAATCAAAAATGCCTCATACAGTTATGCTCAGAAGTTTACATACTCTGGCAGAATTTATCATTTCTTGCCCATTTTTCAGAGACTATGAATGATAAAACATAAACTTTTCTTTCACTCATGATTAGTGTTTAGCTGAAGCCATTTATTATCAATCAACTGTGTTTACTCTTTTTAAATCATAATGACAACAGAAACTACCCAAATGACCCTGATCAAAAGTTTACATACCCCAGTTCTTAATACCGTGTATTGTCCCATTTAACATCAATGACAGCTTGAAGTCTTTTGTGGTATTTGTGGATGAGGCTCTTTATCTTCTCAGATGGTAAAGCTGCCCATTGCTCTTGGCAAAAAGCCTCCAGTTCCTGGAAATTCTTGGGCTGTCTTGCATGAACTGCACATTTGAGATCTCCCCAGAGTGGCTCAATGATATTGAGGTCAGGAGACTGAGATGGCCACTCCAGAACCTTCACTTTATTCTACTGTAGCCAATGACAGGTAGACTTGGCTTTGTGTTTTGGATCATTGTCATGTTGGAATGTCCAAGTACGTCCCATGTGCAGCTTCCTGCCTGATGAATGCAAATATTCCTCCAGTATTGTTTGACAACGTACTGCATTCATCTTGACAGCAATGTTGACCAAATTTCCTGTGCCTTTGTAGCTCACAAATCCCCAAAACATCAGCGATTCACCTCCGTGTTTCACAGGCCTTGTTGACTTCTCTCCAAATTAAGCGTTTATGGTTGTGGCCAAAAAGCTCAATTTTGGTCTCATCACTCCAAATGACTCTATGCCAGAAGGTTTGAGGCTTGTCTCCCTGCTGTTTGGCATATTGTAAGCGGGATACTTTGTAGCATTTGCATAGTAATGGCTTTCTTCTGGCGACTCGACCATGCAGCCCACCTTTCTTCAAGTGCCTTCTTATTGTGCAGCTTGCAACAGCCAAACCACGTGTTTTCAGAGAGTCCTGAAGTTATTTGTGGGTTTCTCTTTGCATTCCGAACAATTTTCCTGGCAGTTGTGACTGAAATGTTAGTTGGTCTACCTGACAGTGGTTTGCTTTCAACAGATTAGAGTTTGAACACTGCTGATTAGCATTCTCAATTCGTTCGATATCTTTTTATATCCCTTTCCTGTTTTATACAGTTCAACTACCTTTTGTATCCTTTGACAATTCTTTTGCTTTCCCCATGACTCAGAATCCAGAAACATCAGTGCAGCACTGGATGAAAGATGCAAGGGTCTGTCAGGAGTCGAGAAACGCATTGACCTTTTATACACACAAACTAATTACAAGCAAACAGATCACATGTGATGATGGTCACCTTTAATAGCCATTCAAACCCCTTTGTGTCAACTTTTGTGCATGTTATCAGGCCAAAATCACCAGGGTATGTAAACTTTTGATCAGGGTCATTTGGGTAGTTTCTGTTGTCATTATGATTTAAAAGGGGTAAACACAGTTGATTGATAATAAATGGCTTCAGCCAAACACTAACCATGAGTGAAAGAAATGTTTTTGTGTTCTCATTCATATTCTCTGAAAAATGGCCAAGAAATCATAAATTCTGCCAGGGTATGTAAACTTATGAGCACAATTGTATAAAGGAAGTTTACATTCAAAAAGTTTGTATATGTGAATATGGCTCTTATAATACTAGATGTGTCAATTTTTAAAAACCTTGTTGTCATGCATAGCATGTAACATTTTATGTATCCAGGTCAGCTTATCAAATACAAATGCTGGGTTTCCACCATTAAAATGCTGCATGATATAGTGATATAATGACATCATATGGTCCAAAGCTTGTGGACACCTGACCATCGCTTCTATAAGAGCTTCTTGGGCATCCAATTTCAAAACCATGGGCATAAATATGGAGTTATGCCCCCCTTTGCAGCTATAACAGCCTCCACTTGCCTAGTAGGGCTCTACATGAGATTTTAGTGTGTGTCTGTGAGAACTTGTGCTTATTCAGCCAAAAGAGCAGTTGGGTGACCAAGCACTGATACTGGACAAGAAGACCTCGTAGGCAGGTGAAGTCTACTTTCTCCACTGCAGGTGGTGCTCATCTGCAGCGGCCTTGTAGCTGGAGAGGAAGTCAAGAGGAACATAGTTCCTCTATGGTTTCCTGGGTCACTGGGGAAGCAATCCAGTTGGATGTTACCACCACCTGTGACTCTGGCAGCCATCTTGAGTCAGGCAGAGCCTATTTAGGGCCATGGCCCCCAGGCTTGGCTCACTTTATGCAAGTGCACAGCATAGGGAGAGGTACCCCACCTGTTAGGGACAGTACCAGTGGTAGGAAACAGTTCCTTATGAGGAGGGAAAGTGTAGGGCACAACTTACCTAGACATCTTCCCACTTGGGCATGAGATGGCCAGGCTACCTGCCTCTTAACAATGTCAATCCGGCTGAACCCTGCTTTCTTCACCTTACTGGAAACCGTGAGTGTACCCGGTTGGGCAACCTACCCATGGGGCTTGTTGTAAACTGTTTCTGCATTGCTTCAATACAAGACTTCTATTGCACCTGACTGTGTGAATTATTGCTGTCGCACCACACTGCGGCATCAGATTCTGGTAAAATACAGAAAAAAGGGTTCTGCATGATTTTGGTGTGGATGCAGTGCATTTTGAGCCATACAGAATTAATGGCTGAAATCGCACTGCTGAAGAATGCCCTGTGAGTTGAACAGGAATGTGGTGTGATTTCTGTTCAAAATCGCATGAGGTTCCTTTCCACACCGCATCAATGTGAGCCAGCACTCAAAGCAGGAGTGGTGTTCACACACACACACACACACACACACACGCTGCAGGGTCTTTGCTGATGCTAATTGGGTTTCATTTGTGGCCTGGAATAATGGGTTGATCTAAGTGCACCTGTAACAGTAAGCGCTGGTTCACACAGAACGCAGTATGGAAAAGGAGCATTCCGTGCACTTTTCCTGTACCACATTTAAAACGCAAGTGCATGATCTGCTGCGAGTGTCAATATATTAACACCCCAAATGCAGGTTGCAAATGTGGTGTGTTTGTCTGCACCAGATCACGTGGATTGCATGTACTACTTTTTGTGCAATCCAATGCGATTTAAGGCCATTCAAATGAATAGGCTGAAAATCGCACAGGAATTGCCTGGGAATGCAGAGCACGTTCCTGTGTGGTTCAGATGTGAACTGACCCTAAAAATAGCTAAAGGCTGAAATAATATTTCAGAAAAGTGACATTAAAGTGGCTAAAAGTGCTAATTGTTGCCATCCGCTACAATACACCCCATAAGGGTCCCTTTTATTTACTATGTTCTGGAAGACCATTGACCTAACAGAAAAAAAGATGGTTTTGACATAAGCAGCTGGGTTAGGGCTTGTTTACACTAGCAGCAATGACTGCCATTTCTCTGAAAAGTGATCCACGCTCTGATTGCTTTTCAGAGGCACTTGAAAGGCAGTCAGGTGGTGACATCCCAGATAGCAAAGATAACTTGCCACAAATTTGTGGCAGTGTTGAATTGTAAGTCTGTTTACTTGCTGCACACTTTCACTGGCAAGTTGTACACTTGCAGAGCACTTGAAGCAGAAGTTCTAGTTGACACTTTTTCCAATTTGTAGCAAACTTGTGTGGCAAGTCTCTAGCAAGAGCAAAGTTGTAACGCTGAGTCTACAGCAAGAGCTCTACAAGTCTACAGCATGGAAATTCAGCCACAGTGACCCCCTGTGGTGGGATGACTATTGCACAACATAACTGAACCAGAACTTGCAGCGGACTTGCAGAATGTTTGCAAAGAAAGTTGATCTGGAGTCATGCAATACAGACTTGCTGCAATTGTGCAACAAACTTGTGTAGCCTGGCAAGTCTAGTAATAGCTTAGCAAGTTATTTCCTAACTTGCAGCACAATTGCTTGCTATCTGGGATATAGCCCGTTTAAACCCTTAAATGCCACACTGCTGTGATGCAACCACATGACATTCATTTCAATGGGTTGCATTTGGTGGGGGTATAATCCCTGCGGCAGGAGCAATGCAAAACATCATGGCCTTGGCATGTGTACACCCCAGCCTCTGTGTTTGCAGCTACAGGAGCAGCGGTTGGGGGGCTGGTAACAATGCAGCTCAACTGTGTAGTTTTACCACTCCCCCCCTCCCCTAAACTCTACTGTAAATGAGCCCTTAAAGTCCAAGTAATCGTTCCTTGCAATGGGCCCCTCGCCCCCTGCAAGTGTGATGCCTAGGTGTGATGCAACAAGGAGAAATTCTGTACTCAGCTTATTCTGTGCTTCAGCCCCCTAGAGGTGTGAATGATCCCCCACAACCTCCTCTCTAAGCTGCTCATGCTTATGCTACATGCCCCCCCCCCGCCATGTGACGCAGGGATCATTTATTGTGATTAATTATCACTTTTTCCTCTTGTTTATGGCCCAAACCTCTCACATATTCAATGTCTGTGCCCACTTCCACCACCATATACACGATGACGAATATCACACCTATCCACAGAACAGGTGTAGCCCGCAATGCTGCAGAAAGGATACGATTTTTTCAGCTCACACACACTCAGCAAAGAGTGACTTTACATTGTTTTTACTGCCTGATGGTTACAGACGTGGACAAGCATGAAACAGAAGCATTTTTATCACAGAACAGATTGCTGCTTGCTTTTAATTGAACACGGGTTATTGTATATGGCCGTTCAGAAGACGATAGCACCCAGTGCAGTTAACCACTTGAGCTCTAGAAAATTTTACCCCGTTCATGACCAGGCCATTTTTTGCTATTCAGCACTGTGTTACTTTAACTGCCAATTGAGCGATCATGCAACACTGCACCCAAATTAAATTTAAATAATATTTTTGACACCAAAAAAGCTTTCTTTTGGTGGTATTTGATCACCACTGGAGTTTTCACCTTTTGCTAGGCGATTCCAGTGGTGGTGGGAGCAGATACATGAGAGTGGGTACCAAGCATTCCCAGATACCTCGTTCTACCTCCGCTGGAATCACCTATGCAATTTCTTTGGAAGTTCTTCTTTCCCCCCACTTGTAACAGGTCTCAGGAGGCTGCAGTACTAGTTACACAGCACAGTGCAGCTGTTTGTGTCCCTGGCGTCTGCATGTTTAGTGTGAGAAGCAAAAAAAAAAAAAAAGAAGACCACGTGAGTGAGTAAGTGAGCCCCTGTGCATCAACGTGTTTCCCTGATCTGCTTCTTCAGGACACACAATGGGGAATAAACAAGGAACAGGTCTCACTTGTCCAGAATATGAACATGCATGTGTAAAAGTCTCCCTAGGCGGGCACTGGGGCACACAGAAAAGCCAGGCAAAGTGCGACCCATGGATATTGTGTTCATCAATTGATGTTAATAAGGGGGAAATGCCTAGGAATTTCCTTCCAATAAGAAACAACCATAAAGTCCCCACAGGGCCAAGGATACTATAAGGAATCCATCTCCAATTGGTAGTAGGGGACCACCCAGAATAACAGCAAATAATTAGCCTCTGTGGGGGGACAAAGCAGGAATTCAGGCCATTAATCAAGGTGGCTGGCTATCCCACCCATTCTTCCACGGCCAGCACTTGGAGTGTAATATGTGAACCAGGGAGGTGGATTCCTTATAGTATCCTTGGCCCTGTCATGACTTTATGGATGTTTTTTATTGGAAGGAAATTCCTAAAGGCATTTCTCCTTTGTTAACATCAATTGATAAACACAACATCCGTGGGTCACACTTTGCCTGGCTTTCCTGTGTGCTCCAGTGCCTGCCCAGGGAGATTTTTACACACGCATGTTAATATTCTAGAAAGTGAGGCCTGTTCCTTGTTTATTCCCCATTGTGTGTGCTGAGAAAGCAGATCAGTGAAACGCGTTGACACACAGGGGTTCACTTACCTGCAACTATGCAACAATAACAACTCACGTAAAGCACAGGGTCCTGAGGGGCTCGTTTTTGCGCAAATATGAATACATGTTTTTAGCTGATATTTTTCTATGTAGATTTCCTTGTTTTTATACTTTTGTCTACAAATAAAATAGGGTTTTTAAAAAAAATTGGTAGTCCAACTTTCCTCTAAAGTCCGACCTAGTGGTCTTTTTTTGGTTTGAAGTATATTTATGGATGTCACAAGTGATTAGAGTAACTGTATTTAGCGTGAGAAGCTGGCTGTAACTCCTTACAGCTTCTCACACTAAACATGTCGTCACCGGGGTCCCAAAGACAAGCAAAGAACTGGCCCAAGTGAGGACAGTGCTGCATTCCATAGGACAGGTACGTTTTATTTTATTAAAAGTCATCGGTTACAGTATTTGCAGCTGCTGACTTTTAATTTTTTGACATGGTATTTAAAGCTTGAGAAATATGGAGCTGGAGATCTTTTTCATAGCTGGATGCAGGGGTTTTTTTCAGCTGGAACTTGGTGGAACTCAGTTCCACCACATCTGGCTCAGGCCCTCTGCTCGCCACCATCACTTGTAAACACAGACGTCTGGCTTCTTTGTGACAGTTGCCCAACGGCTCCCACAGATCAGATCTCCTGGGCGGCTCCCACTGAGCGCAGGATGGGGACAAAAGAGATGCAGGTGCCTGGGGTGCAATGCTGACACCCCTACTAGATGATCTCCCTGCAAGTGAGAGATGCAGAACCACCTACAGTGTGCAGGGAGGTACTAAAGCCGGCTAAGTGCTTCAGCTTAATACAGTAATAAAAGTAAGGACTGTGGAAGATGATGGAGTTTTTAAGGAGGAGGGAGAAGATGGGGGTAGTGGAGGGGTTTGCATGCAGAGGTCAGAGCTGAAGAGGGTTGTTGTGGTTGAGTTCCTGCACCTATTTTCTGGCTGGATGTGAGCAGGAGATGGTGATCAGAAGGCAGTCAGTGAGCTCCTAGACATTCTTATTTGGTAAAGTGCACCCGCACATAACCTAAAGGTATCCACAGACAATAAATGAAATAAACTGGCAGTACAAGGTAGAGGTTCATAGCCAGTGTGCTGGGCATATACAGGTACACTTTGTTAGGATAAAAGCATGTCTATGAGCTCACTGACTCCACCTTAAGACGTTATCCAGCTCCATTACCAGTAAGGCCTCATACACAAAGACGGTTTTTGACGCCAACGTTTTTTGCAGCTCTCCATGTTAGTCAATGGCCCCGTAAAAACAACATTTTTGAGCTGCAGAGGGCGTCGGCATTAGTGAGCTGAAAGTAGAACCCACGGCCAGCGCGTTCTGAGGCTGTAACGTTTTGCCGTTTTTGATGTCGCAAAACGCTCACTAACGCCATACCGGCATTAACCGGTGTTTTTGACGCCAATGTTTCTAGGTTGAAAAATAGCACAGGATTTTATTTTTTTTTTAAAACGCCTATTGACGCCGACACTCAAGAATGCCAATGCAAAAGCCGAAAAAAACGCAGATTTTTTCTCTGACGTCGGGCCCGACGTTTTGCTTATTTTTTAACATACGCCCATGTGTATGAGGCCTAAAAGTCGCAGTGACATCATTATTGGGCTGTACAAAGCCTGAGCAGAGAGAGGAGCTGTGGGAAGGATCCAACAGACTCCACCCACTGCCTACAGAAAACTACAGGAGGGGTGGAGACAAGACCCGTCACCATACACAAGCAGAGAGAGCAGTCTTTATTACAGGAAGTTCCTGCATGGAGGAAAAGCCTTCATCATGGATTACTGCACAGATCTGGACAAAATGCACAAAAGATACCAAGATTAACCAGTTCCGCTCTAGAGGAAATGTTTTCATTTTTTGCACACAAGTAAAAATCTTCATTTTTGGCAATAAAATTACTTAAAGAGGTTGTAAAGGCTCAAGATTTTTTACCTTCATGCATGAAGGTAAAAAACCTGTGTGTGGTAGCCTCCCCCAGCCCCCCCAATACTTACCTGAGCCCCATCTTGATCCAGCGATGTTTACTAGAGCAGCAGCTCTTCTTCCTCATTGGCTGAGACAGCAGTGGGAGCTATTGGCTCCTGCTACTGTCAATCACAGCTAGTGAGCCAATCAGAAGAGAGTGGGATGCCATGTGTGAATGGATGCACAGAGCAGTGCCGGTACTCAGCAGAAAGGTGGGGCCAGAAGCGCCGGTGGGGGACCTGAAAAGAGGAGGATAGGGGCTGCTCTGTGCAAAACAACTGCACAGAGCAGGTAAGTATGACATGTGTGTTATTTAAAAAAAAAATCCTTTAACTTCACTTTAAACCCTGAGAATAGTCTATATTTTCTAAAAGCAGAGGCCCTGTAGAATGAGAAGATGAAAGTGTCAAGTTTTTAAGTAACATGATACTTGCACAACTGTTTATTAAACTAAAATTTTCAGGAAAAAATATTACAAAATGGATTTTAGTGCAAACACACAATATACCATTTTTTTGGTAAAATATAAAAGATGAGGTTGCGTCGAGTAAATAGATACCAAACATGCCTTTACCATTAACATTCTTAAACCGGTATCGCAAAAAACTTTGGTACCCTAAAATCTCAATAGGGGACCCTTTAAGTCTTTCCAGCTCATTAGTTAAGCATTAGCCAAGAGCCATACTTGTGCTAGAATTGTTGCTCTTACTCTGACATTTGAGGCGATACCTCACACATGTGGTGCAAACGCGTTTTACATGCACATGTGCACCCTGGGCATGCCTTTGCATTTGCGCATGTATGCAAAACAATGGGGGTTACAGTAGCTAAAAAAAAAAAAGTAATACATATATTTTTTTTAACTTTTTTTAGCTTTATTCACATATTTTTTTTAATTGATTTAGATGGTGTGAAGGTCAGAGGAGATATTTGGGTCTATTAAACCCCTTATGTCTCCAAAAAGAGTACCTGTCTATTTCCCAATGCTATCACATCTGGGTTTATATACCTTGCGATAGCAGTCTAGGAAAATTAAATACGTGAATGAAAGTAAAAAAAGAAAAAAAAATATGTATTAAACTTTTTTTGAAAAACTTTTTTTACTTTTATTCACGTATTTATTTTTCCTTGACTGCTATTACAAGGTGTATTAAAGCCCCATGTGATAGCATTGGGCAATAGACAGGTACTCTTTTTGGAGAAATTAGGGTTTTAAATAGACCCCAATTCTCCCTTGCCCTTCACACCATGTAAATAAGCACAGATCTGCTGGGTTAGATGTGTCCCCTGGCTGTGCTGGTCAGGAAATGGTGGCTATGAACCTGGAAGCGTCGAAATCATCATCACTTCAGTTTTTTCTTGTTTACATGTGAGATTGAGGCATGGATATGCCTCAGTTTCCTCCCACTCTCCATTCTGAAGCTGTCAGCTGTGGTCCTGGGCTCCTGGTAAGAGTGGGAGAGCCATCGGGGTAGGAAGGGCCACCACCAATGGTAGCTGTTTTAGTTTTCTTATTTCAGCTTTTTCCCCTTTATTTTCACCTTATGATCTAGCCTGTAAAGCTGACCATGCACTGTTCAAATTTCTTGAGGAACCAGCTGAAATTTCCTTAGTGAGTGGCCCTGTCGGCTGCCTCCCACTCGACATCCTGCAATTTAAATATTGGAGGGACTGGGCAGTCAAAGGTCAGCTGAACAGCAGCTGCATCCAATCAGATGCAGCTGCTGTTTGGGTATTTTGATGACCAGTTGGACCAGCTGTCAAAATACAATATACACAGCGGGAAAGTCATCATAAGTGATCACCATGGAAGGCAAAAATCACTGTAGTAGACACTGCTACTTTCAGATCCTGTGATGAGCAGCTGCATAGTAACTACAGGGGTTTGCCACTGCCGCCATTCACACAGCGCCATGTAATTTTTTCAATGAATTCAAGGCATTCTCTGACTGGACGAGGTAGAGATTGGGATGTCACTACCTTGCCTCTCCATCCCATCCAATTAGGGAATGCCTTGTATTCAATAAATAAAATACAAGGTGGGGGCAGTGCTGAGCAATCGATCCTGTGTGGTTGCAATGCAGAAGGGAAGCTGCTTGGCACAGGACCTGGAAGATTGCTGCTATCACTGTAGTAGCGGCAACTACTACAGTGATTTGCAGCTTCCACAGGGATCACTCAGGTATGAGATATACATGCTTACATTGGTCAAAGCTGGCATGCTAACTAACTTATGTAAAAAATATGTATACTTACCTATTTTCAGCCCCACCCCAGTCCAGTTACATAATCCCCTATGTCAGTGAGTGGCCAACTGCACAGGAGAGGAGTGAGCGCCTGGCAATTCTGGGAGCAGTGATGTCACCCATAGGCACCCATTGCCCAGCAGCTCACTGATACAGGAAAGCTGGAGCTGCAGGATCACACAACCGGATCAGAGGGGCCTGAAAATAGGTAAGTAAACATATCTTTTGTTACATAAGGTAGACCGTATAGGTATTTTAAGAAAAGTTTTGGTCAGGCAGGAATTCTACTTTAAGGATTGGTAAGCTGTAATACATTTTTGTTTTGGGGTTTAATATGGATTTAACTTCCATGGAGGTGCCAGAGGCTGTTTGAAGTTGTAGCACTTATCTGAAATCACCAGTGCTGAGACATAATAGTTGTTAGCGAAGGTTTTGCTGAAGATATGTATAGCACTTAATAGGTATTTGTGATAAGATCACAACCAGCCTGACTCAGCATGGCCGATATCAGATAATGACTATGGAAATGAATGAAAGGAGTGCTGGAAAGCAATGCACAACCACCTCTGTAAGCCAGTAGGAAGCTAGAATTTATTGAACAGCCCCCACTGTGAGAAAGCAGAAAGTTTGTTATCCGTTTTGAGTATTAAAGCCCTACTCCAGGCAACTAAGAAATTATCCATTGCAGTGGGGCTGTGCGGGCGAGTTAATTGCCCCATTTGGTCTAGGGCAGTGGTCTCCAAACTGCGGCCTGGGAGTTGGATATGGCCCCATGTTTGTCTTTATCCAGCCCTTGGGGCACTATTCCTCCCACTGATACAAGGCACTATTCTGCCAATTGACATAAAAAATGGGGCACCATTTCTCCCATTGACACAAACGATGGGGCAATATTCCTCCCAATTATATCAACAACGGGGCATTATTCCTCCCAATGTTACCAACAATGTGGCACTATTCCTGCCAATTATACCAACAATGGGGCACTATTCCTCCCAATAATACCAATGATGGGCACTATTCCTCCCAATAATACCAATGATGGGGCACTATTCCTCCCAATAATACCAACGATGGGGCATTATTCCTCCCAATAATACCAACGATGGGGCACTATTCCTCCCAATAATACCAATGATGGGGCACTATTCCTCCCAATGATACCAACGATGGGGCACTATTGCTCCCAATGATACCAACGATGGGGCACTATTCCTCCAGATTTGGGTTTTAGATTGTAAAAAGACAATGTAGTTGCAGTGCAGTTATCAAAGAATTTGAGTTTATGCTTTACCATTGAAATGATAGTTTATATTTTTCACTTTTTTTTAATCTATTCTCATCAGTCTGATGAATGATACACCAAAATAAATATAGTTCTCTCTTGTTTAGATTCCAAACTTTGAATACATTTATGAATATGCCAAATTATATAAAATCCAAAAAAATAAAAAATTCACACTTCAATACAAACAACAGAAAGAAAGTCACCAACACTCGATAAATGAGGCCAAGCTTATTTCAACCAGCAATTGCATATGATGATCTACTCCACAAATCTCACAATTGTCTCAACAATGGACCCCCTGCTGAAATGAGATAAAAAGCAGTTAAAGAGTTAATGAGCAATGGTGTGCTCGTGTGTCTTCACACCTTTTTTGTTCCAGCCAAGGACATGATTTCTTTGCACAAAGTGCAATTATCTCAAGAAATACACTTAGCTCAGTGAATCATATTACTCATGGCAGGTAGGTAACTATCACATTGCATTGCTCTAAATGAGGTGCAAGGTTCCCTAAGGTTAGTACACAGATCTGGGGAAAAACTGTGCTCTGCAATGTAGTGTTTATTTATAGGTAACTGTTCAGTATCTTTATTGGAGCTGTGCGTTTATGCTGCACGTATGATCACTTTCTACACCTTGTATGTTGTGCTGATTATTTCCAGCATAATGGACAATTATGGGCAGCACCATGGATAGCACTAGATGGTGTAATGATCATATTCAGTATAATGGACAGCTATAGAAACTGTGCTAGGCGTATTTAACAGTACAGTCATCTATGAAAATGTACAATACATGTTCACAGTTATGTATAGGTGTGGGCAGAATCCTGTTCTCAGTCAGCACCAATGGACAGCTATGTCTGAAAACACAGACAGTGTATACCAACTTTCTGTCCATAGTCACCATATGCAATGCACGGTTTACATTCAATGTGATGAGCAGCTACAGAGAGAGTCTGTTCACTTCCATTTAGCATCACATTCCGATATGGAAAGAGAGTATGGCATGTTCACTAACAAGAACATCTATGGACTGTGCACTGTTCATGGTAAATATGAATGATTCACATGGTAAGGCTTCCTCCTGCATCCAATTGTCACTGTGACCCACTGATGTTGGTGCTGCCAGTCACTTGGGTGTCCCCTGTTGCAAACTTAGTGTACATCACTCTCCAGCCGGCCAGCCACTCACTTGTTTTTTTTTTTACACCCTGATGAAACTCATGTTAGGTGGGAGAAATGCGTTGGTGTAGCGCCCCATGCACTCCCGTCTTTCCAACCATGCCCAGGTGATCTACCATCTGATTGCCCACGTCCATTCATGACAAACAGGAAGTGAAAATCACGGAAACCTGAAGTAAGATGGGAAGTAAGTGGCCGGCCCGCTGGAGATGGATGTACACTAAGTTTGCAACAGGGGACACCCAAGTGACTGGCAGCACCAACATCAGCGGGTCACAGCGACAATTGGATGCAGGAGGAAGCCTTCCTTCCACCACAGAAGATGGTGGACAACTACACGTGAGTCCTACCTCCTTGCTGAAGAGGAGTATTGTCGGAGGCCTGTGCATCTGAGTAAGGGCCACCCCGCAGACTGGGGTGACACCAGCTGTAATGAGATTACAGGCTGTGTCACAAATCTTTGTGAGCAGCCTGGAGTTGCCCTTTGATACTCAGTGACCACACTTGGGATTGCCCCATTACCATGTGAATCATTCATCCCTATGCTATACATTTTGACATTGAATCCCCTCTATTTTGGTTTTGAGTCCTTGTGTTGCTGCCCATTGATGGGTTTGTGCAGACAGCAGCGGCTTTGAATTAGTGAATACCACAGGAACTTAGAACCTGGATACAACATCTACTGCTGTATATGTATGCTGGACCGCCATGGACTCCCTCTCTTGCACTGAATAGTGATGACACATGGCATATAGTGGGCCTGGATGTCCTAAAGGTAGGCACATAGCATTCAGTTGCAAGTGCCATGTGGGTTTCTCAGGACCCTCTCAGACCCGTCTGTAGGTGTCATCCATTAAGTTGATATACTGTCAGGATAAAATGTACATGATTGCTGGTCCAGTATAGAATTTATCAATACTGGAGACACAGGGTGTATAGTGGGCCTGGATGTCTTAACAGTAGGGACATAGCATTCGGTTGCAAGTGCCCCGTAGGTTTCCCAGGACCCCTCTAGGCCCCCTTCTCACTTGTCATCATCACTGGCATCCCAGGAGTGTGTTTTTAGAAGGACAATGTTGTCATTTTAAACTTCTTTGCCATTCTTTGTGAATGTTTACCAATTGTTTATTTGTGTGCAAATTTTTCATTAAAGCGTATCTTACTCTGCTGTGTGTTCCCCCCTCTCTTTTTGAGGGAACAGACCCCTTATTCTGAGGATATATTTCCTCACCCTCTGCCTGTTCTGAATCCTTTATTGGTCCTTATTGCTCCATGTCCTTTCCTTAATCCCCTTTCTCTTTTTTGATATTAAATACCATATACAGCTATTGGGAGTGTGGAAATGCACTGTGCATAGTAAATACCATAGACAACCACTGGGAATGTGGACAACGCACTGTGCACGGTAAATATCATAGACCAGTGTTTCTCAACTCCAGTCCTCAAGGTGTCCCAACAGGTCATGTTTTCAGGATTGAAACGGCTGTGGTAATTACTAAGACAGTGAAACTGATGAAATCATCTGTGCAAAATAATGGAGAGCCTGAAAACATGACCTGTTGGGGCGTCTTGAGGACTGGAGTTGAGAAACACTGCCATAGACAACCACTGGGAGTGTGGACAATGCACTGTACATGGTAAATTCCATGGACTACCATTGGGAGTGTGGACAATGCACTGTACATGGTAAATACCATAGATAACCATGGGGAGTGTGGACAATGCACTGTGCATGGTAAATTCCATGGACAACTATTGGGAGTATGGACAATGCACTGTACATGGTAAATTCCATGGACAACCATTGGGAGTGTGGACAATGCACTGTACATGGTAAATTCCATGGACAACCATTGGGAGTGTGGACAATGCACTGTACATGGTAAATTTCATGGACTACCATTGGGAGTATGGACAAAGCACTGTGCACCTTAAATGCCATGGACAACCACTGGTAGTGTGGACAATGCACTGTACATGGTAAATACCATAGACAACTATAAAGGAGTGTGTTACTCATGATCAGTACCACCTACACCTGAGACCTGTACTGTATATGTTCAGAACTGTGGATAGCAAAGGGCAGAGCACTGTTGATGTTCTAGACCAGGGGTCTCCAAATTTCCTAAACAAAGGACCGGTTCACTGTCCTTCAGACTTTAGAGGGGGGAAGAGTGCCTGTAGTCAGTAGAAGGAGGAATAGTGTCCCATTGTTGATATTAGTGGGAGGAATAGTGCCTAATTGTTTATATCAGTGGGAGGAATTATGCCCCATTGCTGGTGTCACAAGGAGAAATAGTGTCCCATCACTGGTGTCAGTGGAAGGAAAAGTGTCCCATTGTTTATGTCAGTAAGAGGAATGGTTCCCCATTGTTGGTGTCAGTGGAAGGAATGATGCCCCCTTGTTGGTGTCAGTGGGAGGAATAGAGTCCCATCACTGGTTTCAGTGGAAGGAAAAATGCCCAATTGTTGGTGTCAATAAGAAGAATGGTTCCTCACTGCTGGTGTCAGTGAAAGGAATGGTGCCCCTTTGTTGGTGTCAGTGGGAGGAATAGTATTCCATCACTGGTTTCAGTGGAAAAAAAAATGCCCCATTGTTGGTGTCAATAAGAAGAATGTTTCCCCACTGCTGGTGTCAGTGAAAGGAATGGTGCCCTCTTGTTCGTGTCAGTGGGAGGAATAGTGTCCCAACACTAGTGTCAGTAAAAGGAAAAATGCTCCATTGTTGGTGTCAGAAAGAGGAGTGGTTCCCCATTGTTGGTGTCAGTGGAAGGAATGATGCCCCCTTGTTGATGTCAGTGGAAGGAATAGTGTCCCATCACTGGTTTCAGTGGAAGGAAAAACGCCCCATTGTTGGTGTCAGTAAGAAGAATGGTTCCTCACTGCTGGTGTCAGTGAAAGGAATGGTGCCCTCTTGTTCATGTCAGTGGGAGGAATAGTGTCCCAACACTAGTGTCAGTAAAAGGAAAAATGCCCCATTGTTGGTGTCAGTGGAAGGAATGATGCCACCTTGTTGGTGTTAGTGGTAGGAATAGTGTCCCATCACTGGTTTCAGTGGAAGGAAAAACGCCCCATTGTTGGTGTCAGTAAGAAGAATGGTTCCTCACTGCTGGTGTCAGTGAAAGGAATGGTGCCCTCTTGTTCATGTCAGTGGGAGGAATAGTGTCCCAACACTAGTGTCAGTAAAAGGAAAAATGCCCCATTGTTGGTGTCAGTGGAAGGAATGATGCCACCTTGTTGGTGTTAGTGGTAGGAATAGTGCCCCAATGGCTGGATAAAGGTGACCAAAGGGCTGCATTCAGCCCACGGCCACAGTTTGGAGACCACTGTTCTAGACAAGGAACATCTATATGGTCGGTGTACCATTTGTGTTCAGCACCATTGAAACCTATCAACAAATGTATTGTTGCCATTTAGAAATGTGAACAGCTATAGGCACTGCACTGTTCAAGTCTAGTACCATGTACATCTATGAGTAGTGCACCAGTCATGTTCAGCACCTGTGGCACCTATAGACTATGTACTGTTCATGTTCAGCTCCACTGAATTCATTACACATTGTATTTGTAATGCTCAGAACTATCTGCATTCAGAACTGTGGGAAGCTCTGTGCAGTTCATGACCATGTACAACTATGGGCAATATTGGTTCATGTAAGGACAATGGACAGCTATGGGCATTGCACTGTTCATGTTCAGCATCACTGACACCTATGAACAAAGTATTGCTTAAGTTCAGAAGTGTGGACAGCAATGGGCAGTGTACTGTTCCATGTTCAGTACCATGGCAGCTATGGGCGGTGTGCTGTTCCATGTTCAGTACCATGGCAGCTATGGGCGGTGTGCTGTTCCATGTTCAGTACCATGGCAGCTATTGGCAGTGTACTGTTCCATGTTCAGTACCATGGCAGCTATGGGCGGTGTACTGTTCCATGTTCAGTACCATGGCAGCTATGGGTGGTGTACTGTTCCATGTTCAGTATGAAGAACAGCTACAGGCTGTACTGTGCATGTTCAGTGCCAAAGATATCTATATGCAGTGCACTCTTCATGTTCAGCACCAGTGGCACCTATGGACTATTTAGTGTTCATATTCAGTTCCACTGACATCGTTACACAACATATTTGGAATGTGTAGAACTATTTGCATTCAGAACTGTGGGTGGCTATGCACACTGTATAGTTCATGACTATGCAGAACTATGGGCAATGTTCATATGAGGACAATGGACAGCTATGGGCAGTGCATAGTTCATGTTCAGTATCAAAGCTAAGACTATGCAGTTCACTAGCCATGTACAATATATGACCATGGACAGCACTATTTTGCTATTCATGTGCACTGCTCTACCCTAAAGCCACCCTCTAACTAACCCTGCTTGTAACCCGAACACTGAAAAGTTAACCACATACCAATCTCTAGTACACCAGGTTGCTACACTGTAGACTAAGCTTTTCTACATTGAAAGATAAATATTAATAAAGAAATCCCCATGCTATTATTATATAGGAATATCCCTAAATCAAACCAAGTATCCGCCAACACAATAAGTGTAAAAATCTGAAGTGTAGACAGCTATGGTCAGTGCAGTGTTCAATGTTTAGCACCATGGACAGCTATGTGCAGCTAGGGCACTGTGCATGTGCACCAATTGTGACCCCCTATGGGCTATGTACTAGTCATGTTCAGCTTCATTGACATCATTTCCCCAATGTACTTGTCATTTTCAGCACTATTTGTAGTTAGAACTGTGGGTGGCTATGTGCACTGTATTGTTCATGTTCATGACCATGCAGAATTATGGGCAATAGATAGCTATGGACAGTGCACCATTCATGTTCAGTACCAAGGACAACTATGTTCATGTATATGACCATGGGCAGCTATGGACAATGTTATTTTACTGTTTATGTGCACTGCTCTTACCTAAAGCCACCCTCTAACTAACCTTGCCTGTAATCCTAACAGTGGAAAGTTACCGCTTGTTTGCTAACTAACCTCTAATACAGTGGTCGCCAAACTTCCAGACCTCTTCAGATAACTCACAATTTTGAATCCCATGGACCACTATTTTACATTCCTTATACACACAATGCTCCGCCTCTCTGCCTCCCTCCCCCTGGATCGCACTGCTGCCTTATACACACAATGCTCCGTGTCGTCACACTAGGTCCCCCTCCCTCCGTCTCTCTGCCTCGTAACACACATATTCCGTCGTCACGCTAGGTCCCCCTCCCTCCGTCTCTCCGCCTCGTAACACACA
>BLSH010494988.1:39472-50733 GCA_018402905.1 Glandirana rugosa | reverse complement strand
TGGTCCCCCCCCCCCCCCCCATAGAGCTGCTGTCTTTCCCCCTCCTCTTTCCTGCCAGCTGCTGTAGAAGATGTGTCATGATGGAGAGATGGGAGCGGGTCGGTAACTTTGTAATTTACCGGCTCCTTCCTTTTCTGAACGGACAGAGTCAGTGATTGGTACCAATTGGTTCACTCATAATTGAAGCATGGTAAACAGTTTTTACTATACTTCCGTTTCTGAATGACGGGGAGGCTCGGTACACAACTATTCGTTTATTCGGTGGGACCCTAATAAAGGGACCTGCTACGGGAGTAAAGGGACCCAGGATCAGAGGGAAGGGCCCTGGCCAGGGGTCAGGGGGGCCCTTCATAATTTCCTGCACCGGGGCCCTGAAGTTTCTAGTTATGCCTCTGACACAGCCATCTATGTCTAAACTGGTGGAAAC
Organism: Glandirana rugosa; assembly: GCA_018402905.1. Lineage (NCBI taxonomy): Eukaryota > Metazoa > Chordata > Amphibia > Anura > Ranidae > Glandirana > Glandirana rugosa. The sequence continues at coordinate 50,306 of BLSH010494988.1, read as the reverse complement.
AAAAGTGAGTACGCGCCTAAGTGAAACTTCCAAAGTGTCAATATTTTGTGTGGCCACCATTATTTTCCAGCACTGCCTTAACCCTCTTGGGCATGGAGTTCACCAGAGCTTCACAGGTTGCCACTGAAGTCCTCTTCCACTCCTCCATGACGACATCACGGAGCTGGTGGATGTTAGAGACCTTGCGCTCCTCCACCTTCCATTTGAGGATGCCCCACAGATGCTCAATAGGGTTTAGGTCTGGAGACATGCTTGGCCAGTCCATCACCTTTACCCTCAGCTTCTTTAGCTAGGCAGTGGTCATCTCTTGTTTGGGGTCGTTATGTTGGAATACTGCCCTGCGGCCCAGTTTCCAAAAGGAGGGGATCATGCTCTACCTCAGTATGTCACAGTACATGTTGGCATTCATGGTTCCCTCAATGAACTGTAGCTCTCCAGTGACGGCAGCACTCATGCAGCCCCAGACCCCGACACTCCCCCCACCATGCTTGACTGTAGGCAAGGCACACTTCCTCACCTGGTTGCTGCCACACACGCTTGACACCATCTGAACCAAATAAGTTTATCTTGGTCTCATCAGACCACAGTACATGGTTCCAGTAATCCATGTCCCTTGTCTGCTTGTCTTCAGCAAACAGTTTGTGGGCTTTCTTGTGCATCATCTTTAGAAGAGGCTTCCTTCTGGGATGAGAGCCATGTAGACCAATTTGATGCAGTGTGTGGCGCATGGTCTGTACACTGAGAGGCTGACCCCCCCCCCCACCCCTTCAACCTCTGCAGCAATGCTGGCAGCACTATTCCCCAAAGACAACCTCTGGATATGATGCTGAGCACGTGCACTCAACTTCTTTGGTTGACCATGGCAAGGCCTGTTCTGAGTAGAACCTGTACTGTTAAACCACTGTATGGCTTTGGCCAGTGTGCTGCAGCTCAGTTTCAGGGTCTTGGCAATCTTCTTATAGCCTAGGCCATCTTTATGTAGAGCAACAATTCTTTTTTTCAGATCCTCAGAGAGTTCTTTGCCATGAGGTGCCATGTTGAACTTCCAGTGACCAGTATGAGAGAGTGAGAGCGATAACACCAAATTTAACACACCTGCTTCCCATTCACACTGGATACCTGGCTTTCTTGTGCATCATCTTTAGAAGAGGCTTCCTTCTGGGATGACAGCCATACAGACCAATTTGATGCAGTGTGCGGCGCATGGTCTGAGCACTGAGAGGCTGACCTCCTACCCCTTTAACCTCTGCAGCAATGCTGGCAGCACTCATACGTCTATTTCCCAAAGACAACCTCTGGATATGACGCTGAGCACGTGCACTCAACTACTTTGGTTGACCATGACGAGGCCTGTTCTGAGGGAACCTGTCCTGTTAAACCGCTGTACGGTTTTGGCCACCGTGCTGCAGCTCAGTTTCAGGGTCTTGGCAGTCTTCTTATTGCCTAGGCTATCTTTATGTAGAGCAACATTTCTTTTTTCAGATCCTTAAAGAGTTCTTTGCCATGAGGTGCCGTGTTGAACTTCCAGTGACCAGTATGAGAGAGTGAGAGCAATAACATCAAATATAACACACCTGCTCCCCATTCACACCTGAGACCTTGTAACACTAAGGAGTCACATGAAATGGGTTATTGGTCGCAGTTTGGACATTTTCACTTAGGGGTGTACTCACTTTTGTTGCCAGCGGTTTAGACATTAATGGCTGTGTGTTGAGTTATTTTGAGGGGACAGCAAATTTACAATGTTATACAAGCTGTACACTCACTACTTTACATTGTAGCAAAGTGTCATTTATTCAGTGTTGTCACATGAAAAGATAGAATAGAGTATTTACAAAAATGTGAGGGTTGTATTCACTTTTGTGAGATACTGTACATGCAGGGCGCTGGATGCATGGGTTTCAATGGGGGGGGGGGGGGGGGTTTGAAGCACATGATTAGAGCCAGAGGCTCTTATTGGCTCCAAAATAGGGTGGGCTCGGGGCGCAGAGCACTGCGCCCTGAGCCCACCCAGTTGTGTGACAATAACGAATTAATATTTGCTAATGCCTTCCTGCTTCTCCTCCTGGCCAATCAGGAAGCGGGTACTGAGACCCGATTGGTCAGGGAGTCTTAGGACTCCGGGCCAATTAGGTCTCAGGACCCACTTCCTGTTTGGCCGGGAGGAGAAGCAACGCCTGTAACGAGAGCTGCCTAGGAGGAGCGGACAGATTGCAGATGGGAGGATGAGCGGGAGCCGGTGCGGGGAGTAGTGTGAGTACCGAGGCCGGCCTGTGCATGGGGGTGGGGGGGGGGAGTGGTGGCGGTATGTGCGAGTGAGGGGGGAAGGTTTATTGACGCCCCTCCAAATATTGAACACCAGACCCCACTGATGGAAACACAGATTAGAGTCTGCAGGGGCCCCAAGGGCTGCACAATAGAAAACCAAAGGGCAGCATGTGGCCAATATTTTAGGATTGTACAAATAAAGATGAGCGGTTCTCCACACTGGCCAGAAAGTTAAATACAATGCGTCAGTGTGGAAATGTTGTGCCCCGAGCTCAGGAATGGAAATATATTGTAGCATTTCGCTAGAAGGAGATTGTTCTATGAATGAAGACACACTGAGGAGGTTTTCATCGTTTTACATAATTCCTGCATGCCTAACATTCATTGAACAATGGAAGATGTGCGGGATATCTCTGCATACCTGGATAATATAGTCTATGGTCATCTTTACATCATTATCTGACTCACTCTAAGCCTATAAAGAAAATGCAATAAAACTAGATGTAAGTGCTAAATATTGCAAAACATAACATTTTTTTTTTTATATTGAATTGACTTCTTCTGAGATAAGTATTGCATGTGTTACTTTAAATTGGTTCTAATGCTTGATTTATTTTCTTATTAAAATAATAAAACACATCATACTTACCTGCTCTGTGCAGTGGTTTTGCACAGAGTAGCCCCGATCCTCCTCTTCTTGGGTCCCCCCGCAGGCACTTCTGGCCCCTCCCCCTTGCCGAGTGCCCTAGGAGAAGGCTGCATGCTATGGGGGGCACTCATGTGTGCTTGCTCCTGAGCCACCTTTGTGTGTCTAGGGGACACCCAGAGTGTGGCTTGGCCCTGCCCCCGCTCCATCCTCACTGGCTCTGATTGACAGCAGTGGGAGCCAATGAATTGGATATCTCTGTATGCCTAACAGTGCAGGATTTGCCTGATATCTCTGTATTCTATCTCTGTATTCCTAACAGTGCAGGATCTGCTGGATATCTCTCTATTCCTAACAGTGCAGGACCTGCTGGATATCTCTGTATTCTATCTCTGTATTCCTAACAGTGCAAAATCTGCTGGATATTTCTGTATTCCTAACAGTGCAGGATTTGCCTGATATCTCTGTATTTTATCTCTGTATTCCTAACAGTGCAGGATCTGCTGGATATCTCTCTATTCCTAACAGTGCAGGATCTGCTGGATATCTCTGTATTCCTAACAGTGCAAAATCTGCTGGATATTTCTGTATTCCTAACAGTGCAGGATTTGCCTGATATCTCTGTATTTTATCTCTGTATTCCTAACAGTGCAAAATCTGCTGGATATTTCTGTATTCCTAACAGTGCAGGACCTGCTGGATATCTCTGTATTCCTAACAGTGCAAGATCTGCTGGATATTTCTGTATTCCTAACAGTGCAGGATCTGCTGGATATCTCTGTATTCCTAACAGTGCAGGACCTGCTGGATATCTCCCTATTCCTAACAGTGCAGGACCTGCTGGCTATCTCCCTATTCCTAACAGTGCAGGATCTGCTGGATATCTCTGTATTCCTAACAGTGCAGGATCTGCTGGATATCTCCCTATTCCTAACAGTGCAGGACCTGCTGGCTATCTCCCTATTCCTAACAGTGCAGGATCTGCTGGATATCTCTGTATTCCTAACAGTGCAGGACCTGCTGGATATCTCCCTATTCCTAACAGTGCAGGATCTGCTGGATATCTCTCTATTCCTAACAGTGCAGGACCTGCTGGATATCTCCCTATTCCTAACAGTGCAGGATCTGCTGGATATCTCCCTATTCCTAACAGTGCAGGATCTGCTGGATATCTCCCTATTCCTAACAGTGCAGGATCTGCTGGATATCTCTCTATTCCTAACAGTGCAGGACCTGCTGGATATCTCTGTATTCTATCTCTGTATTCCTAACAGTGCAGGATCTGCCGGATATCTCTGTATTCCTAACAGTGCAGGATCTGCCGGATATCTCTGTATTCCTAACAGTGCAGGACCTGCTGGATATCTCTGCATTCCTAACAGTGCAGGATCTGCTGGATATCTCTGCATTCCTAACAGTGCAGGATCTGCCTGATATCTCTGTATGCCTAGCAGTGCAGGATCTGCTGGATATCTCTGTATACCTAACAGTGCAGGATCTGCCAAAAATCTTTGGATTCCTTGCAGTGTATTATTTTACATTTTATACGAAGATCGGGAAAAAAAAGAAAAAATAGGAACTTGTGAAATTAACTAAACTACCATAAACATACCGAAACAAGAAAATCTAAACTCCCTAATAACAAAATTTAAAAAACAATGTAGAACCAAATGTCCACTGTGCGGCTTATTGAGTGAAATTAAACGTTTCCACTTCAGGAAAATGTTGCCAACTTCAAAATCAGTATTATCTCAGTGACATTCATGTAGCCAAAATGTCTGTGCTCATCCCTACTAGTGATATATTCCACACATCATTTCCTGTACTAGCTATAGAAAATGAGTCTCAGTCTATTAGAGCTCATTTACATCAGTAACCACACTGAACGCATGGCTGCTGGTGTGTGCTGGGAGGAATGGTGCTGATGTGCCAATTGCAGTGCACTTTATTGTTTACTTGTTTTCTTTTGTTGTGTGAGAACTTTATTGAAATGTCACAAGTGACATTTCATTCAGTTCTTTTGGCAATGCCATAGGTTGCATCGCATCACGCTGAGCTAAAAAAAAAAAGGTACAGTGGGTATAGAAAAGAATTACCCTCCTTTAAAATAATCACATTGTGTTGCTTTGCAGCCTGAAATGAAGACAGACACATTTTTTGTTTTATCCAGCTGTATTTACTCAGTGCAACTTATAACATCCAAGTGAAAGATATAACACCAACATGTCAGAAAAAAAAATCAAAAACAGAGTCACTGGAGTTGATTTACTAAAACTGGAGAGTGCAAAATCGGGTGCATCTGTGCATGGTAGCCAATCAGCTTCTAACTTCAGCTTGTTCAGTTAAGCTTTGAAAATAAAACCTGGAAGCTGATTGGTTTCTCTGCAGAGCTTCACCAGATTTTGCACTTTTCAGTTTTAGTAAATCAACCCCACTGAGTTGGAAAAAGGATCACCCTCTTGTGTCAGTATTTTGTTGAACCACCTTTTGCTTTATTTACAGCCTTTAGTCTGTTGGGATGTCTCTACTAACTTTGCACATCTAGACTTTGCAACATTTGCCCACTCTTCTTTGCAGAACTGCTCAAGATCAGCTAAATTGATGGTGACCGTTTGTGGACTGCAGTCTTCAAGTCATTCCACAGATTTTCAATGGGGTTTAAGTCTGAACTCTGACTAGGCCATGCAAGGATAGTCACCTTTTTCTCCTTCAACCACTGTATGGTCATTTTTGCTGTGTGCTTTGGGTCATTGCCATGTTGGAAGGTAAACGTTCTTCCCATTGACAACTTTCTTGCAGAGGGCAGCAGAATTTCCTCAAGAATGTGACGGTATTTTGCCCCATCCATTTTTCCTTCTATCCTGACAAGTGCTCCAGTCCCTGCTGCAGAGAAACATCCCAATAACAGGATATTACCACCTCCATGATTAAGGCCACATTCACACCTGAGCATTTTGTAGCTTGAAGCCTGAAGCTACAAAACGCTTGAGGGGAAAAAAATCTTTCTCTACAGAGTCTGTTTACATCTCCACTCAGAATGCCTGAAGCCAAATGCCTGCAGCTCAAAAAAGTTCTGGAGGTATTTTTGTAGCTTAATTTGGGTGTTTTTCTACTTTTTACATTGGTGACCCTTTGACCTGTACAAAATCGCGGTATAAAAACACGTGTATTTCTGCCTGAAAACGCAAAACCCAGGTGTGAATGCAGCCTTACTGTAGGAATGGTGTTATTTGGATGGATTTCCTTCAGACATATCGCTTGGTGTTGTGGCCAATAATTACAGTGGGTACGGAAAGTATTCAGACCCCCTTAAATTTTTCACTCTTTGTTATATTGCAGCCATTTGCTAAAATCATTTAAGTTCATTTTATCCCTCATTAATGTACACACAGCACCCCATATTGACAGAAAAACACAGAATTGTTGACATTTTTGCAGATTTATTAAAAAAGAAAACTGAAATATCACATGGTCCTAAGTATATAGACCCTTTGCTGTGACACTCTTATATTTAACTCAGGCGCTGTCCATTTCTTCTGATCATCCTTGAGATGGTTCTAAACCTTCATTTGAGTCCATCTGTGTTTGATTATACTGATTGGACTTGATTAGGAAAGCCACACACCTGTCTATATAAGACCTTACAGCTCACAGTGCATGTCAGAGCAAATGAGAATCATGAGGTCAAAGGAACTGCATGAAGAGCTCAGAGACAGAATTGTGGCAAGGCACAGATCTGGCCAAGGTTACAAAAACATTTCTGCTGCACTTAAGGTTCCTAAGAGCACAGTGGCCTCCATAATCTTTAAATGGAAGACGTTTGGGACGACCAGAACCCTTCCTAGAGCTGGCCGTCCGGCTAAACTGAGCTATCGGGGGAGAAGAGCCTTGGTGAGAGAGGTAAAGAAGAACCCAAAGATCACTGTGGCTGAGCTCCAGAGATGCAGTTGGGAGATGTGAGAAAGTTGTAGAAAGTCAACCATCACTGCAGCCCTCCAACCAGTCGGGGCTTTATGGCAGAGTGGCCCGACGGAAGCCTCTCCTCAGTGCAAGATACATGAAAGCCCACATGGAGTTTGCTAAAAAACACCTGAAGGACTCCAAGATGGTGAGAAATAAGATTCTCTGGTCCGATGAGACCAAGATAGAACTTTTTGGTCTTAATTCTAAGCGGTATGTATGGAGAAAACCAGACACTGCTCATCACCTGTCCAATACAGTCCCAACAGTGAAGCATGGTGGTGGCAGCATTATGCTGTGGGGTGTTTTTCAGCTGCAGGGACAGGACGACTGGTTGCAATCGAGGGAAAGATGAATGTTGCCAAGTACAGGGATATCCTGGATGAAAACCTGCTCCAGAGTGCTCAGGACCTCAGACTGGGCCGAAGGTTTAACTTCCAATAAGACAATGACCCTAAGCACACAGCTAAAATAACGAAGGAGTGGCTTCACAACAACTCCGTTACTGTTCTTGAATGGCCCAGCCAAAGCCCTGACTTAAACCCAATTGAGCATCTCTGGAGAGACCTAAAAATGGCTGTCCACCAACGTTTACCATCCAACCTGACAGGGCTGGAGAGGATCTGCAAGGAGGAATGGCAGAGGATCCCCAAACCCTAAAGCCATTAATTAGAATAATCAACAATACACCCTCCGTCCACGGATTCCTAGTAGGAGATCATACATATAAAACAGCAGCCTACGCAGACTATCGGCTCTTTTTTATAATGCAGCCACACATATTCCTGCCAAACCTATGCAAAGCATTCCACCACTTTAGCTACGTTTCTAACTTTAAAATAAATTACAAAAAGTCTGATGCATTAAACATCTCGCTTAAACCACATACCTTAAACCAAACCCAGGGTAATTGCTCATTCAAATGGGAAGAAAAAACACTTACCTATTTGGGAGTCGCTATAACGCCTCAAATTGAGGGCCTCTATAGGGCTAACCTAGAACCATTGATGCATAAGATCAAAAAAGACTTAGAAAAATGGACCCTGAAATTCTTCTCATGGCTTGGAAGGGCCGCCATTATAAAGATGACTATTCTACCCAGGGTATTGTATATCTTTCAAACTCTCCCAATATTGATCCCATCTAGTTTCTTCCTAAAGCTACAGGCCATGATTAGAAAATTCCTCTGGGCTTCAAAAAATCCACGAATTAGACTTAGTCTACTCACCCGCTCTAAATGCGAAGGAGGCATGGGGTTCCCGGACTTCAAAAATTATTATTACACCACGCACCTCACACGCATAATAGATTGGCATTGCCATGATTTAAACAAACATTGGGTGACCCTAGAAAACGACTCATGCTCCTCCCCAGTGACATTCTCCCCATGGATCCCCTGGAAATCCAAACTCACTCAAACAACACCCGCTAATAGGGACAACCCTGCAAATCTTCCAGAAAATAACCAAAATAGCCAACGTATCCACAAACATGACACCACTGAGAGCCAACCCGGATTTCTTGCCTGGTATGAGCAAAACATCTCTATGCACTCCCGATAGGAAACCCTTACTGGTGCACCACTGCATGAATAAAGGCAAAATAAAACCTCTTGTTGACACTCAGGCACTACAGGGAATATCCACGATAAATAGCTGGATGTACCATCAAATCCATAACTACATATCTAACTCACAACATGCTAAAATATTTAAGAGAACACCCTTTGAATCTGTATGCTTCAACGCCACACATTCCGACCACAACATTTCCTTGACATATGCTTGGTTACAAAACTCAGATTTACCAGAACAGGATAGATTCAAAACGCAATGGGAAACAGAGTTGCATACTACTTTCACTGAAGAATAGTGTTGAGCGAACCCGAACTGTAAAGTTCGGGTCCGTACCGAACTTTCGGGTGTCCGTGTACCGAACCCGAACCCGAATGTTTGAGAAAAATGTTCGGGTTCAGGTTCTGGGTTCTGGTATTTTATCACGCATGTTGAATAGCTGCAGGGCAGCCAATCAACAAGTGTTTCACTGGTTTTCCCTAGAAGCCATCACAGCCATGCCTACTAATGGCATGGCTGTGATTTGCCAGTGCATCATGTGACCCAGCCTCTATATGAGCCTGGAGTCACAGTGCTGCATGTCACATGCTCTCAGGTTAGTGTAGGGAGAGGATGCTGCCGGCGCTGTGAGGGACAGATTGTGAGGGACAGATTGCAGATCTAATAACTAGGTAGAGATTACTACTACTGCTGTGAGGGACAGATTGCAGTGATGATAACTAGGTAGAGATTACTACTACTACTGCTGTGAGGGACAGATTGCAGTGATAATAACTAGGTAGAGATTACTACTACTGCTTTGAGGGACAGATTGTAGATCTATAACATCTCATCCTCCATTACAGAAAGATCTGATTACAGAACGATCTCTCATCCTGCATTACAGAACAATCTGATTACAGAACGATCTCTCATCCTGCATTACAGAACAATCTGATTACAGAACGATCTGATACTGGACTAGGTAGAGATTACTACTGCTTTGAGGGACAGATTGCAGATCTAATAACATCTCCCATTTTCTTCCTTTTGCTGCCCTCTAGCACTTTCCAGTACTTTTTTACAGTCATTTTTGTGCCCAAAATTTCGGGTCCCCATTGACTTCAATGGGGTCCGGGGTAAAGTTCAGATAACGTTCGGTGCCGAACCCGAACGTTTCAGCGAAATTCGGCCGAACCCGAACATCCAGGTGTTCGCTCAACTCTGAAGAACAATGGACACAGGCCTGCGTATTTGCACACAAGTGCTCTATTAGCACAAGACTTCAAGAAACTACTTATTAACTCCTTACGCATTGGTACAATACCCCAACCAAGCTACACAAATGGATACCATTGATCACAGATCGATGTTGGCGCTGTAACCAGGAGCAAGGGACCTTAGTCCACATTTGGTGGGAGTGTTCTATCCTACAGCCTTTCTGGAAGAAGGTAACTGACATCATAAAACAGATTGCACATACCACCATACCCCTAACTACAGAATGCTGCCTCCTAAACATCTCTCATTGCTCCATGGGTAAATATAAACGCTCACTGACCAGACACTTGCTCACAGCAACAAAAGCATTAATACTCAGACACTGGAAAAGCACCTACATACCCTCCACTAAAGAATGGTTGAATGCCATATCAGAACTCCACAATGTGGAAGAACTAAGGGCGATAGCACATGAGACAACAGATAAATTCAATAAAACATGGAGAGACTGGGCAATATTCAAATACTTATCAGCCTTTAGTGACTTAATGGACGGATACATCTGACATAAGCATATAACATATAACACATAAATACTGGCTCTTTTTCTTTACTCTCTTTTTCTTTTCTTTTTTATAACTTTCAACTTTTCTGTCTTCTTCTTCCTTTTTCCCTACTCCCTACTCTACTAATGTATTAGCTACAATTAAACGTTAATTATAAGAAGATGCTTAACCTATAAGACTACTGTAACCAGATTATGCAACATAATATTGCGATTGTACAGGGAGTGCAGAATTATTAGGCAAGTTGTATTTTTGAGGAATAATTTTATTATTGAACAACAACCATGTTCTCAATGATTCCAAAAACTCATTAATATCAAAGTACCAACAACAAGTTATTATTTTAATAAGGAGTTTTTATGTTGAACGGATTATTAAGACGTGAGGGACATGTTAGCGTTATAATACAACGTATTAGACCAATGTCATCAGAATATCCAATTCGTAGAAGAATATTAATTGCAAATTAACATCGATTATGTAATCATCTCATCCCTCATCCCTTTTTCCTTCTTCTTCTGTCTTTTCAACTTTCAATATTTTTTCTTTTCTTTTTCTCTCATTTCTTTTTCTCGGTCATAAATACACAATATACAATATACGAATACAGTCTACATAGG
>BLSH010494988.1:0-19046 GCA_018402905.1 Glandirana rugosa | reverse complement strand
CGGTGAGATGAAGGGAACGGCAGGCAGGCTGGATGGAGGAATTTGGGACAGAGCTGTCCTTTTGTGATTTGAAATGCGCCAGCAAAAAAAAAAAAATTCTATTCGCGGCTAGAGGGAAGATAATTTCTTACACGGTTTGCATATCAAATATTGTCAGTAGCACAATGTACACGGCGAGGAGCGGAATGCCTGATGGAGTGTCCAAATTGATTCCACAGCGTTCTGTAATATAAGGCGCGTGACAGATTAGGCGCCGCGGCCACAAAAGCACCGAGACAAATCGCAACAAATAGGTGTGTTAGGTTCCCCATAGGTTATGTGGAAAGGGTTGCTGGTAAATGATGGGGCCAGTGGCATGTAGGTGGTTTAACCATGTGAGTGGCCATAGCTGGAGAATATTTATCCAAGACGGGAAATGCTGTCCGATTTACTCTGTTCCACTTTGCACATAAAAGTCTCCCTGTTTATCAGGTAACGGTAGCTAGACCCAAGGATGAACATTCATGGCATTGCAGCTTACCCGTATTTAGGCTGGCCATAGATGGGCCTTTCTTTATTGATCAGCCAGAAAAGCAAAAAAAAAAATTCCCCTATTCACACAAGTGAGGTAGATGGAGGATCACCCCCACCGGGCAGGGCTGCTGATAGGGCAGTACAGCCAGCCCTCCTGTACTGGGTCCGGGCACCATCAGTTAAAAAGAGGGGCCCAGGCACCTGCTGAGCAGGAGGGCCGGCTGTACTGTCCTATTGCAGACACTGATCCTCTTCTGTCCCCCACTGCAGTGCTGCCAGCTTCTCCTTCTCTCCCTCCCTCCGTCAGCATTGCAAGGGGATTGGTTCTAGCACAGGAGCCCCTTCCATATGCTGTCTGGGCCCCCTTGTGACCTCCTTTCCCCTACAGAGCTGCCAGTTCCCCTCTCCTCCCACCAGCAGCTGCTGTGAGCACAGAGAGTGATGTCATTTACTGGCCCCTTCCTTTCCTGAATGAACACAGTGAGCAATCAGTACCAATCACTCCTGTGTCCATTCATGACTGAAGGTTAGCAAACTGTGCTTCCTTTGCTCCAGTTTGTGAATGAGCAGGAAGCCTCAGAGGGCTTCCTATTCATTCATCTGTGCAGCTAAGGCTGTAGAGAAAGGGTCTGATACACCTACTGTATGTCCTCAGTCACTTTCGGCCGGGGAGGGGGGGGGGGACTGTCAGGTAGACTGCATGAGGCTCCGTGATTTCTAAACATAGCCCTGCCAATGGGACATTGTGTTCTGACAATGGGACACTCCACTGCCAGAATACACTGATCGGCAGCTGCAGAAAAATGTTCCAATATTCCTGTTCTACAGAAGTTGATCTAACGATAAGGATGGCCACACGTGGATGGAAATTCAGCTGCTCCCTGCTGAGCCTAACAAATTTCGATCCATCTATGACCAGCTTTAGATGTAGTGGCTGCATTGTTAATATTATACAGGATTTATATAGCGCCAACAGTTTGTGCAGCGCTTTACAATAAAGAAGGGCACAGTACAATTACAATACAGTTCAATACAGAAGGAATAGGAGGGCCCTGCTTGTGGAGCTTACAATCTAAAGGGAGGGGTAGGTGGTACAAAAGGTAATGGCTGCAGGGGATGAGCTGATGGAGGGGACTCAGGTACAGTTCTTAGGTGGAGGTGGGGTAGGCTTCCCTGAATAAGTGAGTTTTCAGGGATCGCCTAAGGGTAGGAGCTGACCGGACATACTGGGGCATGGAGTTCCAGAGGATGGGAGAGGCTCTGGAGAAGTCCTGTAGGCGAGCATGAAAGGAGGTAACAAAGCTGCATTAGTTTTCTTTTTTCACACTTTTTTTCCCTTAGGCCTCATGCACATGGACACCTAGCAGCTCCTGTGTTGAGGCGCCTGGAAAGCTGCACATACCGCGAACAGCCACCAATGCAAGTGAAAGGTTGTATGTAGGGTCGCTGAGAAGGCAGGACAGCCAGCCCTCCTGTACTGGGCCCGGGCCACATCATTTCAAATGGGGGGCCTGGGCACCTGCTGAGAAAGAGGGCCAGCTATACTGCCCTATTGCCCACACAACACAGAGAAAGGGACTGATGAATCTCTGTCCTCAGTCTCTTTTTCTGTCTCAAATGTGAGACATCAGGGGTCTAAGACCACTGATGTTTCATCAAAGTCTCCCCCCCCCCCCCCCAACAGGACAGTTAAAAAAATGTAAAAAAAAAAAAAAAAGAAAGAAAACAATAAATTCTAAAAAAATTCTAAAAACTAATAAAAAAAAGAAAGGACTTTTTTTAAATGCTTTATATTGTCTACCCACATTGCAGAGCAGTGCTATTCTATTGAATGGGTATTTATCAATGAGGAAATAGTTGTTGCCATGGCTGCAAAGCACAGCACCGCAAGCCATGGCATTTTAGTGAAAATATCATTTGATATTTTCAGGGGTGGTGGCGGGGGGGGGGGACTCTCAGGTCAGGTAGGCTGTATGGGGCACCATGGTTTCTAACAGCAGCCCTGGTTGTATGCAACTGAGTTCAGGTAGATGCATATGGCCTTTGCATCAGCGTTTCCACATGCGCGTGCAGCGCTTCTCTCCTAATGCAAAAGTGACAGAAAACCACTGGTGCCTGGGAGCCACCATTCAGCATACGGCTGCCAATGTAAGTGAAAGGCTGCACATGTAGGCAGGTTACCTACAGTGTACTGTACTAGCAAAGTAGTTGGCTGGGAAAAGGTTAACTTTCAGTACCTCTGTTCCTGGGCTTTTGGTTTTGGCCCGGCCTTCCACACTGTGTGATACATAAAAAGGGGGAAGGTCCATTTCAGGAGGCCTTCAGAGCTGCTGCGGGGGCCTTAGAGCAAGGGAATGCACCAAGTTCATGTAGTTTATGAATTCCGGAGCCCGTATGTGACCCCACGAGATGCCTGGGTTCGGGTGGGCAAAACCAGCTATTGGAGATTGTCAGTTATGGACTAACATCTGCAAAGGTATGCCTGGGCAGCCACCTCCACTAGTCAGTTTAGGGCCTGAACTACATTGCATCTGTTGTATATTCTGCAAAGAAGAGTTACAGTAACAGTAACAGTTGCCAGTCTGTTCCAATCCTGGTCTAATACAATGAAAGATACATTTAGCTATCAAGCCTGGTCTGAAGCCATTCAAAGGGGTGAATTATGGTTTCTGGTGTATAAAAGGACAAGGTCAGTAAAGCACATGTGGGGTATGAAGCAAAGCAACCACGACACTACCTGCCTGGAGTTTGCATGTTCTCCCTGTGCCTGCGTGGGTTTCCCCCGGGTACCCACACTCCAAAGATTTGCTGGTAGGTAGATTAGATCCTGTCTAAATTGTCCCTAGTATATGTATGAATGTGAGTTAGGGACCTTGGATTGTAAGCTCCTTTAGGATAGGGACTGATGTGAATGTACAATATATATAAATTGAGAGCGCTATATAAGTACCTGAAATAAATAAATAAAGTATAAGGTTAACTTGGGGAGACAAGCAGCAGGAGGAATATGGGTAACCAGAACTAGTGCACATTACAAAGCAGCCAGTCATGAAGCGTGGTACCTGGAGTAGGTGACAGGTTCTCTGGTAGCGAGGGGATTGGTGTCCTGGTCCCTTGTCTAGCGCTTGGTTCCCTGAAGGCATCTGGGACTGAACCCGCTGTATGGAGACCTCATGTGTCTGGCCGCATGGTACGAGAGAGAAGGAGCTAAGTGAGAGCACACATGAGATCCATGCTAGGTGCTTGACTGGACCCCATTTTGTCACTGGGAGATGGGGTGGCAGAGGAAAGGGCACAGGCTCAGCAGTGTCCCTCCTAAATGCAAACTGTTATCAAGCAAGGTGTGTGTGGTGACATGGAACAGCATTCTTACAGAAGGACTCTGTACTTTTATTGCTGCACACAGTGTATAGCTCATCTCTAAGCCGGGGAACTACCATAATGTTTGATCTCCCCATGAACGTGGTCCCCATCTGATCTGGGCATTGGTAAAAGGTACCCCCACGCAGGAGCACTGTTAGAAATCATGGGTCCCCATACAGCCTTCCTGAGGGCCCCCGCCTGATCCCCACCTGCCCCCCTGGGGTGCAGCGGAACTGACTTTATCCCCCTACTCCCTGAAAGTTGAAAAAGTCCTACCTCCTGGGCCCCTCTGTTGACCTGATGGGGCCCGGGAAATTGTAATTTAAGCCCTGGTAAGCAAGTAGGAGTGGGGTCTAGTAAAATCCATTTAGGCAGAAATGAACAATAAAGTTTCCCTGGGCCCCCCTGTTTAGCTGATGGGGCCTGGGCCCAGTACAAAAGGACCAGTTGTACTGCCTTATCAGCAGCCCTGTCCCCACGTGCAGGGCAAAGTGACCCTGCCCACACACAGAATGCGGCGGTTCCTCAGGGACCAGAAAACGCTGAAGAGATTAAGCCTAAGCATCCCTGTGCATGAGGCCTTATTCTAAACTGGTAATCCTGGCACCCAGGGAGCTGTACATACCACATACAGCCGGCAATGCAAGTGAATGGCTGTACTCAACCGCACTTGGGTAAATGCAGCTAACTTTTGCATCGGCGTTTACCCGCTCATGCATGTACAGTGCTTCTCCCATAATGCAAAAATGGCATAAAATTCTCTGCACTTTCAGGTGCCTGGGGAGCTGCAGTGCCTTGTTGTACATGAGGCCTTGCATTAACCTGGCAATCCATTATCTTACTTCCTGTCTTAGGCTGACAACCGTACTGAGCAGCAATGTCACCCTAAGAGAGGAAGTGTGTTAGGACTACTTAACACTGTGCTGGGACTACATAACATCTCCCTCTCAATTCCATAACAGGGGGAGGCGTTTAGTAGTCCACGTTAGATAGCAGGGAAGAACGCACACTGATAACAGACCAGAGACAGAGAGTATAGAAGTTATAAGGTCATAAGATTTCCAGCTGGATGATCAGTTACTTTTTTTTGCACTTGTCGAACAGACATGATAAAACGCGTGACTAGGGTATAAATCATGGCTTGTATTGCCCCCTACCGCTGTAACCAAACCCACCCCCAGCAATAATAACCACTCCACACCATTTCTTGGGTTTAATGGCCACAACGGCCTTTTATTTAATCAAAACAAACCATTAAATAACAATTACCATATAAATAACAGCATATATAAATATATACAGGACTGGAGCTACAAGGTCCTATAGGGCATCAAAAAACCACCATGACAGTATCTGCGTGTTCTTGTTCAGGCCTCCAGCCGCAAACCACCGGCTCGGAGACAACACGCAGATACACATGGGAGCCGTACCCCAGACGGATCCCTACACCTTACCATGTTTGAGACCATATCACCTAAAAAGGGGACCTTGCACTCCGCCATATCCATTCCCGAGCATCCGCCATACCAATGTAACAAGGGCGGGAGGGTGGGAAGCTCTCCTGCTTGTGCTTCTAACAGACTGCCACCCACCCCCACTTTCCACTAGTATTCCTACCTCCAACTCCACCCCCCTCCATCCTGTGCTGCCCAATGACCCCAGGTCTCTCCTTCTCCTGTACTCTTCACCCCTCCTAATCTGCCAGCAACACACTGCCTCATTTAACCCCTGTCATGCCAGCCCTATGCCAATGGCTTTACTTCGGGCCTCTCTTTCAATGGTATATTTAATAAACCAAAAGGGAGCAAATAGATTGTGATTGTCATATGAGTCACGGCCGAAACGCGTTAGAATTTGTCATGTTATTACTGCTGCAAATGCTGGAATAAACTGAATCAAGAAGAAGCTTTTGTGTGCCGACTGTTTTTTGATATGTGGAAGTGTTGTGAGCACCGACACTCAGCTCTGCGTTTAGCTCATCTTGTGGTAGAGCTCGGGTAACTCCCAGTGTACTTCAAATAGATTGTAAGCTCTTATGAGCAGGGCCCTCTTATATTTTATTGTGTTGTAACTATACTGTCTCCCTTTTATATTGTAAAGCGCTGCATAAACTGTTGGCGCTATATAAATATGTATAAAAATAATAATAATAGGAGAAATTTATTGTTAGAGTTTATATACGCTTTAAAGTTGAACTCGGGGCAAATACCTAAATACACAACTGAAATACCTACACAGAGGCTGTTTTATCTGTCAAAGGATTTGTATTTTTGTCCTTTCATTCCTGAGGATTATACAGCTCTGCCATACAGCAGAACCAGACTGGTGACCCCACTTTTCCCTACCACCCGTGGGTATTGCAACTTGGTGATCTCCCTTCCCCGGTTTGTGATTGGAAAATGTTGAGCAGCAGTAGACTGATGAGGTCATCTTTTTTCTCTGTCTTCCTGTTCCTTGTTGGCACATGTGCATGTAGCACACCAGATTGGCTCTTTGTGATGCTCTTTTCACCCCTGGTCTGAGTGCTGCTGTGTAAAAAATTACAAGAGACTGGTACCTAGTAAATTATTAGTTGTTTTTACATTTTTGAATGAACACATATTTATATCAGTTGGTGGTGATCTTCAACAATCCAGAGAAGTGCATGCCAAAAATGCCCTGAAGCCATAGACCTGCAGGCACCAAATGACTACCCTGAGGGCAAACCACCTGGGAACCTTACTTATCTGAGTCACTGGAGGGGATGGAGTGAAGAAGAAGAGGTCAGATCTGGATTATAACATTAAAGAGGAAGTAAATGTCCTCTGCTGACATTTACCTATAGCTAAGCCTATAATAAGGCTTACCTATAGGTAGTGTAAATATCTATTAAACGGGCACCGTTCAGGAGATATTTACTGTACATGCAGCCAGTGACATGACTGACGCATGCGCTCTGAAGGATCGACCACCCGTGCCTTTCCTCCCAAGTCCTGTGCCGTGAACCGTGGCTTCCGTGGGCATGCAACATCATCGTGGCTCTGGCCAGTCACAGAGGCTGAGCCCGCAAACCTGGAAGCAATGTGGGTGAAAATGGAAGCGGCTGCAGAGCTGACATTGCGGCGCTGAAACAGCTTTGTATTAACCACTTCAGCCCCAGAAGGATTTCCCAGTTTAGGACCAGAGCACTTTTTGCGATTCGGCACTGCGTCGCTTTAACTGACAATTGCGCGGTCGTGCGACGTTGTACACAAACAAAATTTGTGTCCTTTTTTCCCTACAAATAGAGCTTTCTTTTTGGTGGTATTTGCGTCATTTCTGATCACCACTATAAACAAAAAGAGAGCGACAATTTTGCAAAAAAAAACAATATTTCTTACTTTTTGCTAAAATACATATCCAAAAAAAAAAATATAAAAAAAAACTATTTTCCATCGGTTTTGGCCGATTTATATTCTTCTTCATATTTCTGGTAAAAAAAAACGCAATCGGCATATATTGATTGGTTTGCGCAAAAGTTGCCACATTTACGAATGATGAGAATTAATTTATGGGGTTTTTATTTTTTTTACTTTTTCACTAGTAATGGCGGCGATCTGCGATTTTTAGCAGTACTGAGACATTGCAGCGGACACGTTGGATCACTTTGACTATTTTTTGGGACCATTGGCATCGCACAGTTTGCGATATCGAACCACTCTGCCACCGTCAGACGACGCCGGGCGGTCGGCAAGTGGTTAACGTATAACTAAAGGCAAAACTTTTTCTTTTTTTTTTCTTTTTTCTTAGTTCTGGGTGTAATGTAGAGGGATTAGAACACCTGTCAGTTTTTATTGCTGCCTGTGTCCCATTTAGGGAGATTCACCCTAGTTGTCCTGTTTACCATTATCAAAAAAAGTAAAAGAAACTACCACATTTTGGGTTGTCCCCAGAACAGGAATAATTGGGATATCTTCCAATGGGAACACTAGTTCTGATGTCAACCAGGGATTCTCTTACTTTGGAGGGATTTTCTCTCACTTCCTGCTTTAGCTATAGGACAGGAAGTGAAATCTCCCCAATGGGAAACATATGCTATGTACAGCTGCTCCAGATTCTGTGTGTAGTAAATCTCCCCCATGTGACTGCCTGACCATTTGTGTTATACCACTACATAACTCTAAGGCAAGTCATAGATCATGTGATTTTCTTACCTGCAACCATTTCCTGCGATAGGCACTGGCGGGGGAGAAGGCAGAGCAGAGAGCACACAGAACAGTAACAGCAAGGGCATGGCACAGATGAAAGGAATTGCTGAGGATACCTCACTGAGTTCCCTGCACTAGGACAGATTTACCTGACCGGAGGTATGTTGTGTCCGGGTTTCAGATGGACATAAACCTGGGCACAAGTTGCAAAAGCTGGACTGTCCGGGTCAAATCCTTACAGGTGGCAACCCTAGGCTGTAGCTGCCAAGCAGTGATCGCATGCAAAAAATCCAACAGCCTGGTTGAACTGAAGCTGATCGAAGGATCAACTTCAGTACAACCAGCCTGCCCTTAGATGGATCGAATCGCAGCCATGCCCTGCTGAACCTGCTGAGATTCATTGCATCTATGGCTGGCTTAACACACTTATTGTGCTTGGGAGACATGCCTGCTCCTCCACATATACAGTGCTGTGATTGAGCGTTGTCACCCTAGGGCAGGAATCATGTTATTTTCGGGATTATCAGGTGAAAATAAATGAGAAATGTCTGAAAAAGAAAACTCATGAAGCCACTGAAGAATGGTAAGCTGCAATATATTACATTTTTGGTCTTGAGTTTGGAGACTCTGTAAGGTTAGGGATCGGGAACATTTGGACACATACTTTATTTTTATGTTATTAGCAGCGTAAACCCCACGCTGGGAAGAACGAATAAACGGCAGGATATTTGTGCTGAAAATCAACATACGACGTTGTCAGCATTCATTCTCCCAGGACTTCACAAAGCCCCCAGCACATAATACCTTGTTCTGTATGCAAGAGGAATTGTCAGTGTTTACTTACCCTGTGTGCCATGCAAGGCAAAGGATTGTGGAAGAAGGTATTGGATAGACTTGTATTGTTCTGATGTCTGAAGGTCATGCTATGCAGGCAGCACTTCCCTCTTCTTATCATTACTGTGTATTATACAGTATGTACAATGTATGGAGCTGCTCAACGCTCCCGCTAGTCTATCTTAAATATGACAATTGTGAAATGGCGGAGACACAGCATTATGCAGATCACTTCTATCTGATGCCAAGACCGGCTTGTGGCACCGCCTGATTATAAATATGACAGTGAGTAAATCACTGATGTAACAAAGCGATATGTTGCTAAATTCAGATAAAGCGCTGAATATGATTAGCTGTGGTTAGATACAGTTTTATATCATCCTTCTGCAATCTGCAGTCTGGTTTACAGCCAAACTCCAGGCAAACAGCTAATGCTCAGAGAAAATGCCCGTTACCTGCCATAGGATTTGTATTTCTGTCTATCCAGTCTTAAGATCTACATAGCTCTGCCACGGAGTACAGTCCTGTCTGCCAGGGTAGGAGACCCAATTTTTCTCTGATGCAGTTAAAGTGAAATGCTTCTTTACTTCTTGTAGTGTGCAACTTCCCCCTCCTTTTCTAAATGCACAAATTTATCTATATATCTATATCTATATATATACTGGTTGCCACCTGTTCGATAAATCCATTCATTAAATTTCCTTGCTATTATATATTCCATGGTCAACTGTTAGTGGTATTATAAAAATGTGGAAGCAATTGGGAACAACGATACAGTTAAGGAGAAGTTGAGGTTCCCAAGGGGGGACTATCTCGGTGCCAAAGGACAACAAACCATAAAAATCAAGAATTTTATTTCTTATTTGTTAAAAAGCTTAATTCCTTTTAGACACATCATAAAATAAAGAGGGGTACAAAACAACATGGATACAATGGTAAGTAGCACTGGTAGTGATGTCATGCAGTGACCACCATTGTATCCATGTTGTTTTGGACCCCTATTTATTTTATGATGTGTCTAAAAGGAATTAAGCTTTTTAACAAATAAGAAATAAAATTCTTGATTTTATATAAATTGAGGTATTTTCTGGTATGTTGTCCTTTGGCACCGAGATAGTCCCCCCTTGGGAACCTCAACTTCTCCTTAACTGTATTAATGAGTATGGGATGAGGTGCGTATAAAGAGTGTCCTAACGGGAACCGTAATCCTCCCTTGTATCCCAACTGGGAACAACAGCAACTAGAAGTGGTAGGCCATGTAAAAAGTGATAGAGCGGGGTCAGCGCATGTTCAAACTCACAGTGCACAGAAGTCGCCAACTGTCTGCAGAGTCAATATCTACAGACCTCCAAACTTCAGATTAGCACAGCAAGAGTGCATGGAGAGCTTCATGGAATGGGTTTCCATGGCCGAGTCAAAGCATTGGATGTGGTGGTGTAAAGCACGCCGCCACTGGACTCTAGAGCAATGGAGACATGTTCTCTGGAGTGACGAATCATGCTCCTCTGTCTGCCAATCGGATGGACGGGTTTGGGGGTTGCCAGAACGGTACTTGCCTGACTGCATTGTGCCAAATAGAACGTTTGGTGGAGGGGGGGATTATGGTGTGAGATACAATATATATATATATATATATATACATTATTTCACAAAAGTGAGTACACCCCTCACATTTTTGTAAATATTTTATTCTATCTTTTCATGTGACAACACTGAAGAAATTTCACTTGGCTACAATGTAAAGTAGTGAGTGGACAGCTTGTATAACAGTGTAAATTTGCTGTCCCCTCAAAATAACTCAACACACAGACAATGATGTCTAAACCGCTGGCAACAAAAGTGAGTACACCCCTAAGTGAAAATGTCCAAATTGGGTCCAAAGTGTCAATATTTTGTGTGGCCACCATTATTTTCCAGCACTGCCTTAACCCTCTTGGGCATGGAGTTCACCAGAGCTTCACAGGTTGCCACTGGAGTCCTCTTCCATTCCTCCATGACGAAATCACGGAGCTGGTGGATGTTAGAGACCTTGCGCTCCTCCACCTTCCATTTGAGAATGGCCCACAGATGCTCAATAGGGTTTAGGTCTGGAGACATGCTTGTCCAGTCCATCACCTTTACCCTCAGCTTCTTTAGCAAGGCAGTGGTCGTCTTGGAGTTGTGTTTG
This sequence comes from Glandirana rugosa, assembly GCA_018402905.1. Taxonomy (NCBI): domain Eukaryota; kingdom Metazoa; phylum Chordata; class Amphibia; order Anura; family Ranidae; genus Glandirana; species Glandirana rugosa. Next base: position 8,003 of record BLSH010494988.1, on the reverse strand, counting down.
GGGTTGTTATCATGTTGGAATATTGCCCTGCGGCCCAGTCTCCGAAGGGTGGAAATGAGGGGATCATGGTCTGCTTCAGTATGTCACAAAACATGTTGGCATTAATGGTTCTCTCAATGAATTGTAGCTCCCCAGTGCCGGCAGCACTCATGTAGCCCCAGACCATGACACTCCCACCACCATGCTTGACTGTAGGCAAGACACACTTGTCCTTGTACTCCTCACCTGGTTGCCACCACACACGCTTGACATCATCTGAACCAAATAAGTTTATCTTGGTCTCATCAGACCACAGGGCATGGTTCCAGTAATCCATGTCCTTAGTCTGCTTTTGTTCAGAAAACTGTTTGCGTGCTTTCTTGTGCATCATCTTTAGCAGAGGCTTCCTTCTGGGATGACAGCCATGCAGACCAATTTGATGCAGTGTGCGGCGTATGGTCTGAGCACTGACAGGCTAACCCTTCACCCCTTCAACCTCTGCAGCAATGCTGGCAGCACTCATATGTCTATTTCCCAAAGACAACCTCTGGATATGATGCTGAGCACGTGGTCGATCATGGCTAGGCCTGTTATGAGTGAAACCTGCCCGGTTAAACCGCTGTATGGTCTTGGCCACCATGCTGCAGTTCAGTGTCAGGGTGATGCAATCTTCTTATAGCCTAGGCCATCTTTATGTAGAGCAACAATTCTTTTTTTTCAGATCATTAGAGAGTTCTTTGCAACGAGGTGCCATGTTAAACTTCCAGTGACCAGTATTAGAGAGTGAGAGCGATAACACCAAATTGAAAACACCTGCTCCCCATTCAAGCCTGAGACCTTTTAACACTAACAAGTCACATGACACCGGGGAGGGAAAATGGCTAATTGGGCCCAATTTGGACATTTCAATTAGGGGTGTACTCACTTTTGTTGCCAGCAGTTTAGACATTAATGGCTGTGTGTTGAGTTATTTTGAGGGGACAGCAAATTTACACTCCTATACAAGCTGTACATTCACTACTTTACATTGCAGCAAAGTATAATTTCTTCAGTGTTGTCACATGAAAAGATAGAATAAAATATTTACAAAAATGTGAGGGGTGTACTGACTTTTGTGAGATACTGTATATACACACACCATGTATATTATAAGATCTTTTCTCTTTAGGGGGAATGTCCCAGTACATTTTACTATAAACGGCATTTTCCAACAACATGTAAAAAAATAATAAGCTTCCTTCAGAAAATTGGGCTGATTCTTGTTCTCCATGGTGGGCTTACTGTTGGGGGGGGGGGCTGCATGTGGAGGAATCTTTCCTCCTGAGAGTAGCCACAACAGAATGCCCTTAACCAGCAAGCCAACCTTCCTCCCCCAAAATCTCTCCTGCTACCCCACCCCTTATCGCCATTATATTTGTATCCTCAGATATCCCTTCTTATATATATTTCTCACCTATTTCCTCTTTATTTGTTTCTTTCCTTTCTATCCTTATATTCACCCCATCCCTCATCCATCCTCATACTTTCAAACCCTCCAAAAGACCATCACATTGGCACCCCCTTAGTGTACAGTATGTTTCCCACTTATACTGACTCTTATTTCGGCACTCACTTTCCCGTGGACACACCCAGATACAGGCAACACACATTGTATGCTCCTCCATATCCACATCAAACAATATGTTGGAAATAAGGCCATTATGTGATGCTGAAAAGACTTTTTATTCATTAAAGCAGAACTTCTCTCTCTCAATCAACAATGACTTTGTGTAATCCTTATGCTGCTAACATCAGTAAACAGATAGGAAAGAATATCATATTTACTTGTTTCAACTTTTTTTCTCTTTCTTTTTATATTTTTTCAGTTACTTCTTGGTTTCCCGGCCTAGGCAAACAATGTAATACATCCCAGGAGTCTTCAGGAGGGAAGGAGGGGTTTTCTCAGCTAAGCACACCCTTCTGCCTGCATGCCTGAGCTAAGGACAGATGGATTCCAGGAAGTACATTCTACATGAAGCTTCTGTCCTTACTCAAGATGGCCATGGCCAGAAGTGCTAGGGGAGTGTTTTTCCAAGGTGATTTCTCAGCAAAATAAAATGTGAAGACATGGATAGATGGGGGAGTTTGCTTTGAAAATTAAATATGAATTAAATAGCGTTTTTGGTTTGTGGTGCTCAGTTGCAGTGTAGTTCTGCTTTAAGCTTATAACATTGTCACTACTGGGTTGGTTTACTAAGGAAAATAGACTGTGCACAAAGGGGCAATTTACTGTCCTTCAGACTTTACGGATCCGGACTGTAACCAGTGAGAGTAGAAAATGCCCTGGCAGACCTTATGCCTCATTATTGGTGTCAGTGCCCAACTATTGGTGTCAGCAGAATATGTGGAGATCAGGGGGAGGTGATAGTGGAAGGATTAGTGCTTCATATCAGTGGGAGGAATAGTGCCCCAATGGCCAGATAAAGGTAAGTAAAGGGCCAAATCCGGCCCGCAGGCCGCAGTTTGGAGACCACTGCTCTAGAGCTTAGTAAATGAAGTAGAGCTCCATCATCCAACCATATGCAAGCAAAAATCTTTTTTTTTTTTAATTTTCCTTGCATATGATTGGGTATTGTAAAGTGAAGCTTTACCTCATTTACTAAGCTCTCAGACAGCACTTACAAAGTGCCTTTAGTAAATCAACCCCTGTGTTATACAAATACCATCACCATTATATTAGGGTGTCCTTGGTTGTGCCCCTAGAAGAGTGCCCCAGCAAGTGTGAGAAGGAGGTAGGAAACCATATTAGAATTTTGAATGGAAGTCATGCTCATACACTATATTACCAGTATTGGGACGCCTGCCTTTACACGCACATGGACTTTAATGGCATCCCAGTCTTAGTCTATAGGGTTCAATATTGAGTTGGCCCACCCTTTGCAGCTATAACAGCCTCAACTCTTCTGGGAAGGATGTCCACAAGGTTTAGGAGTGTCTATGGGAATGTTTGACCGTTCTTCCAGAAGCGCATTTGTGAGGTCAGGCACTGATGTTGGACGAGAAGGCCTGGCCTGCAGTCTCCGCTCTAATTCATCCCAAAGGTGTTCTGTCAGGTTGTGGTCAGGACTCTGTGCATTGCAGGCCAGTCAAGTTCCTCCAACCCAAACTCGCTCATCCATGTCTTTATGGACCTTGCTTTGTGCACTGGTCCAAATCATATGGTGGAGGGGGGATTGTGGTGTGGGGTTGTTTCTCTGGGGTTGGACTTGGCCCCTTAATTCCAGTGAAGGGAACCCTTAAGGTGTCAATATACCAAGACATTTTGGGCAATTTCATGCCCCTTCCTGTTCCAACATGGCTGTGCACCAGTGTACAAACAAGGTCCATTGGTATTCTCATCCAACATCAGTGCCTGACCTCACAAATACGCCACTGGAAATATGGTCAAACATTTCCATAGACACTCCTAAACCTTGTGGACAGCCTTCCCAGAAGAGTTGAAGCTGTTATAGCTGCAAAGGGTGGGCCAACTCAATATTGAACCCTACGGACTAAGACTGGGATGCCATTAAATCCATGTGCGTGTAAAGGCAGGTGTCCCAATACTTTTGGCAATATAGTGTATATTGTTATACTAGTTTGACTTTAGCTACAGTTTACCCTTATGGGTATTGTCAAGGCTGGTGCAAGGATTTTTGACACCTTAGGCAAAACCTCATTTTGCTGCCCCATTGGCTCAACCCCTGACTCCACTCCCTTTGCCCTGCCCATGTGACAGTAGGCGGCACTATACAGGAAGCATCGGCTCTGCTCCCTCTAGCGCTGACTCCAATGTTGCTCCTCTAATTGCACTACCGGTCGGACGGAGCAGCTGCCTGAGACTGAGTTAGTTACATGCTGCAGCCTGCAGAGCATGCAGACGCGGAGGGAAACCAGCAGCTGGGCACCCCTAGGCAGCAGTGCGCCCTAGGCGGCAGCCTAGTTTGCCTAGTGGTAGCACCGGCCCTGGGAATTGTTATCACTGTTTAAATAGTGCTTGAAATAGGGGCATAATTTTGTGGGTGTGGTCAAAAGTGGGCATGGTCAATAGGATGTCCCTGGATTTTATTTTGAATATCTGGTCACCTTACTTTATGTGTCACCCTCTAAAAGTCATTTGTATGTCCGTCACAGCTGTAGGTGGTTAATATATGGAAAAAAAATTAAAGTTTATAAAATTGGGCTGACCCTATCTTTTGTAAAACTATTCGAAAAAGTCCAATCTATGACAACGCAGAACTCTCCATTGGGCTGACAACGCCATATGGCCCGTTCTTGTTCTTATCCCATTTTTCCATCTACCAATTTTCTTCTTCCAGAATGGAAATTTACGAGAAGACTTTAAGAGGAACAGACGGTGTCATATGTTGGCATTTCAGCGGGAAGGGACGCCCCACATTTAGCAGTCGCTGTTTACAAAGCTCACCGTCTCTCCACCAAATTTTTAATTCCCTGGGCAGATGGAGCGCTATCTCGCAGTTGTCTCACCCTGACAGCAGCTGGGTTTCCCTGGGCCTCATTACAAGGTAATCAAGCTGAAGGAGTCTCAGGAGAAAGCAGGCAGGGTGCGGAATTCAGATCAGGAGACGTCTGCTCTCACAGCTCCATATTTTTAAGTCAAAAATCAACCCTGAGATATTCATGACCAGCTGTGAACTGGATCAGCCAAATGGAACCATTAAGAGGTTAATTTGTTGACGCGTGATGATATGTTAATGATACACAGACAATCCACGGGACACAACAATGGTGGAGCTATGCCGAAGAATTGTAAAACACAGATTTAAAAGCAGCATGTACGGAGCTAATTAGGACAGTGCATACCATATAGACACAATAGCAGCTTCACCAAAGCCATTGTAGTCAGTCCTCTGTTATCTCTAGTAGAACATATTCTCCCTAGAAAATGTCATTGACAATGTGTACCATGAGATAACTCCTAGGCCAGCCATTCCCAACCTTTCTAATATGGAGGAACTCTTAAAATAATGTTCTGGTCTCAGGGAACCCTAGAAAATGTCCTAGACAGGGGGTGCATGCGCGCGAGCAAGCAAGATGGCACATAAGACACTTGCTCCGAGCCATCGGACCTACAGATCTCGCCTAACACGGCACAGCCTGCTCATACCAGCCTCTCGTGGCTCCGGAACACTCTGGGCACATGGCGGTTATGTTCCACTTGTCCAGAAGACGCCAAAGAAGCCAGCTACAACATAAGGCCTCTGCAACTATGAGCAAGGGTAAACCAAAGATGGCACCCGAACCACCAGAGCCGGATGATTCCACACAGCTCTCCGCAGTGGGTCGCGCATCCCTGGCTGACAGCATCAGTCAATTCCCTACGGACCTGGTGAGTCCTATAACAGCTGATCCGGACGCTTTGTTGGGCAGGTTCCGCTCTATAGTGTGGGATGAAATCACCCAGGCCTCCCGCAAGCTCTCTACAGGTCATTGTACAAATCAGTTGGAGCAACGCATGGACCTGGCCAACACTGTACTGGAGGGGCATGAGGAGGAAGTGGATAAATTGTCTGCTGAGTTGGACATATTAAGGGACAAATTGGAGGATGCAGAAAACAGGGCCTGCAGGGACAATCTCCGCATTTGCGGTATCCCCAAAACTATCACTGACCGGCAGGGCACATCTACTGCTTTCTTCCAGGAACTGGCCCCTGAAATTCCCCTTGAGAGACTGGAATTTGAATGCATTCATAGGTCTCTTGCCCCTAAGCCTTCCGATGGCCCGCCTAGAGATGTGATCATTAAGTTTCACTACTACCGCACCAAAGAGAGACTCTTACAGGCAGCAAGGGAACAACAAGACCTTTCTTTCAAGGGCAACCCCCTCCAATTGTTTGCAGACTTGTCTCCGGCCACCATAGCCAGGCGACGGACTTTAAAACCTTATCTTCGGGTCCGGCAAGCTCAAAATATTAAATATAGATGGGGGTTCCCAAATTTCCTTCACTCATCAGGGTCACCAGTTCCATGCCTCCTCCCTGTCTGATCTGCACCACCACTTCCAGGATTTACAGTTTGATCTGCCTTCCTCGCAATACCTCCAACCCACGTCAACTCACCCTAGACCCACCCAGGTTACCCACCAGACTCCCCGAATGTCTCAAAGATCTCAAGGATCCCAACCCACTTCCCAGGCCCTGCGGGACCTTCAGGCTCAATATTTTAAAATTGTTCCAACTGGCTGAAGATGGATTATATACGTTTGTGCATTCCTACAACAATTTTTCTTCTTGTTTCCCATGGAAAGCCCCTGCATTTTGATCCTACTTTGACTAAGGAGTTTTACTTGGCATACCTTTGAGTCATTATGATCTATTCAGTGCCTTAGTTCTTACACACTAGGATACATGGTTAATGATTATGAGGCCCCAGTTTGGCCCACCCTTGGTTTACCTGCACCCCAACCGGTTTATGGGGGTTTTTTTGTGGGGGGCTCCTCCTCCCGTTTAGAGCCACCCCGTTTGTGAGATGGTGGCCTGGGGAGTTGACAGGCTCTCCCGCGTACTGCTCTGAGCCCCTGACCATGGTTGTTAATATAACCTTTTTCTTTCCTACAGGTACTGTATGGTCCAGTGGGTTCTTGGGTCTTTGCATGACGGTGGGGTGCAGGGTATTTGACTATTTTTTCATAATCTTTAAATGGGGGGATTGACTGGGTCCTCCCACCATGACCTATGTCTGCTTCCGGTTACCCTAAATCCGGGGTTCTCTTGGTTTAAGGAGATATTCTCATAGATGTTTGACCTGTCGGCCTTGCGCTGCCACCTGGCCTCCCTAAATGGCAGCTGCTGCCTGGGGGCATCGGAGGTAGTGTGGGCAGATTTTGAATTCTCTCAGGTGGACCCCCACTCTCTTGGTGCTGGGGGGGTCGGCCTGGGTGTTAAGGGGAATCTCTCCCTATATTGTTAAATGGGTTGAGTTTGATTTCTGTTCTCTTTTATTTGTTACAGAGTGAATGGCCTAGTGCCAATACTGTTTTCAGTGATAATGTTTATCTCATTGGCGAGTGGTTCCGATGCATCACTGCTCCCTCTATGAGCCGGAACTTGGCCGGGACTTCTGCCCCGACCAACCTCCGACCATCCTGTGGGCCTTTTGTCCCACAAACAGATGCGTTTATGCCTAATGATTATTGTGCTTCATTTATCCTTTGGCCTACTGGATTCTCTGGGCCAGCATCTCTCTTCTTTCTGTCTCTATTTTCCTCTATTTATCTTTCTGTTTTCTTTTTCCTTTTGGTCCTTGGGCGGGTTGCACAGGGTACTATGTGATGCTTCTTCCCAGGACTTATGACGCTAAATTGGTTATCCCTGAATGTTCAGGGATTGAATTCCCCTCATAAAAGAGTTAAAGTATTCCGTTACCTTAAAAAACAGCAAATTGACATAGCTTGTCTGCAGGAGACCCATTTTTCCTCTTCTTCCTGCCCCAAATATTTTGACGCTAGATACCCCCAGTTTTCGTAGCAAATGCCCCAACCAAACAACAAGGCATAAATCGATTCCTTTTACTTGCAGTAAACATATTGCGGATCCCAATGGAAGGTACCTTTTGATACAGGGCACCCTCCAGGATGTGGATGTCACTATCATGACTTATTATGCCCCTAATATTAATCCAGGGCCCTTCCTGTCTCATGTTTGCTCTTTGTTGAAAGCCCACCAGAAAGGCACCTTATTATTGGCAGGTGACTCTAATGTGAAATTTTTAAGTTTGCTGCAGATCTCTGACCTGGTAGATGTCTGGAGGGAGCTGCATCCCTCGGGGAAAGATTATACCTATTATTCCCATCCCCATGGTATGCAAGCTAGGATTGACCATATGTTTATTCTTCGTCAACATCTCCCACTGGTGCAGTCCGCTTCCATTCTATCGGCACCGTGGTCAGATCATGGCCCGGTGTTGATAGTTTGCCACTCCCTTCTCTGTAGACCACAGTACTCCCCCTGGGTTATGAATGACTCTCTTTTATCAATCAAGGATAT
>BLSH010494987.1:20225-30842 GCA_018402905.1 Glandirana rugosa | reverse complement strand
CACACAGCCATTAATGTCTAAACCGCTGGCAACAAAAGTGAGTACACCCCTAAGTGAAAATGTAGAAATTGGGCCCAAAGTGTCAATATTTAGTGTGGCAACCATTATTTTCCAGCACTGCCTTAACCCTCTTGGGCATGGAGTTCACCAGAGCTTCACAGGTTGCCACTGTAGTCCTCTTCCACTCCTCCATGATGACATCACAGAGCTGGTGGATGTTAGAGACCTTGCACTCCTCCACCTTCATTTGAGGATGCCCCACAGATGCTCAATAGGGTTTAGGTCTGGAGACATGCTTGGCCAGTCCATCACCTTTACCCTCAGCTTCTTTAGCAAGGCAGTGGTCGTCTTGGAGGTTGTTTGGGGTCGTTATCATGTTGGAATACTGGCCTGAGGCCCAGTCTCTGAAGGGAGGGGATAATGCTCTGCTTCAGTATGTCACGGTACAGTGCCGGCAGCACTCATGCAGCATCAGACCATGACACTCCCACCACCATGCTTGACTGTAGGCAAGACACAATTGTCTTTGTACTCCTCACCTGGTTTCCAGGACACACGCTTGACACCATCTGAATCAAATACGTTTATCTTGGTCTCATCAGACCACAGGACATGGTTCCAGTAATCCACGTCCTTAGTCTGCTTGTCTTCAGCAAACTGTTTGCAGGCTTTCTTGTGCATCATCTTTAGAAGAAGCTTCCTTCTGGGATGACAGCCATGCAGACCAATTTGATGCAGTGTGCGGCATATGGTCTGAGCACTGACAGGCTGACCCCCCACTTCAACCCCCTTCAACCTCTGCAGCAATGCTGGCAGCACTCATACGTCTATTTCCCAAAGACAACCTCTGGATATGATGCTGAGCATGTGCACTCAACTTCTTTGGTCGACCATGGCGAGGCCTGTTCTGAATGGAACCTGTCCTGGTAAACCGCTGTATGGTTTTGGCGACCGTGCTGCAGCTCAGTTTTACAGTCTTGGCAATCTTTGTATAGCCTAGGCCACAGATATGCAATTAGAGGACCTCCAGCTGTTGAAAAACTACAAGTCCCATCCGTTAATTGCATATCCCTGGCCTAGGCCATCTTTATGTAGAGCAACAGTCCTTTTTTTCAGATCATCAGAGAGTTCTTTGCCATGGGATGCCATGTTGAACTTCCAGTGACCAGTATGAGAGAGTGAGAGCGATAATACCAAATTTAACACACCTGCCCCCTATTCACACCTGAGACCTTGTAACACTAATGAGTCACATGACACATGACACCGGGGAGGGAAAATGGCTAATTGGGCCCAATTTGGACATTTTCACTTAGGGGTGTACTCACTTTTTCAGAAAATATTGGCCAATTCTGTCCCTTGATAAGGTGTTGAAGGACAAGATACCAAATGTCCCGCAGTTTGTGTACACGAAAGCTCCTTCATTTGCAGATAGGGTGGTCAAAAAGGTCATTGACCCTCCCAGGCCTTTGAGTATGTTCTGGGACAGGGCGGGTTTCTTTGCCTGCCGGAGATGTGTGTCCTGCAGACAGGTTGACACGCACCTGCGCAACTTCACCTCGTTCATATCCGCATCCAATGGAAAGAGGTTTACTATTAAGGACTTTGTGACATGTAGCACGAAGTATGTGGTGTATGCTATACAATGTCCTTGCGATCTACTCTATATTGGTCGCACTAAGAGAAAATTAGGAAAAAGGGTCTCGGAACACATAGCAAACATTAAAGCAGGATACAAAGATCATAACCTGTCCCTACACTTCCGCAAAAAACATGATAGGGATCCCTCACAATTAAAATTCTGGGGAGTAGAAAAGTTATCAGCCCACTGGCGTGGGATGAATAAAGTGAGGGAGATCTCTAAATGCGAAAGTAAGTGGATTTACTTAACCGGTTCTTTACAGCCCACAGGATTAAACGTTGAGTTAGACGTAAACTGCTTTATTAGCAATTCCTGATGTTCTCTTCCCCTTTTGGAATTTTGGATCACTTATAGATATCTTTGGTGAAAGAAAGAGGAGGAAATGTTGTGACAGGAGACCAATAGAAATTGTGGCACCGACATTTTCATCATGTGTGGATGGGTATCGAACGGCCACCCGAGTTGTCATGTTGATATGGGTGTGGAGTTCGAATGGCCACCTGAGTCATCATGTGCGCATGAGTGTTGAGTGCCGCAGATATTACTCTCTTTTTATATTACCTTGATCCGGATATAGTGCACAAGTTATAAGTTGGTCATATATGAAATAAGTACAATGGTCGAGGTATTGAAATGTCAGTTTATAACTTTGAGTTTATTTAATTATATAAATCATGTTCTATGTATTAGTTGGAATTGTACTAGATTTAGTGATGAGACTGGTCAGATACATGTCACAACGTCCTATACGATGAGTGCCTGTCTTTTTAAGAGGTGTTTGTTCTGTTTTTATAATTATCATTATACTATGTTACTCACCAGTGGTTACACAGTGATCACTATGATTTTATTTAATGTATTTATGAATTTTTCATGGTGTGAATTTTAGTTTTAATCGGTACCGATTTTTCCCAGATTGGATGGTGTATGAGGCCTCACATCAGTTGGCTCTGGGATTGTAATGTGGCCATAAACATCAGCGGGTAGACATCGACACAGTGTTACCCCCTTATGGGTTGTGAACTCTGATGATTGATTCAGTAGTTCACTGAGTGTGTCACTGGGTCCCCACTGGTGGGCTGTGCAATATGTACCATTTAAGTTTGAAGTGAGATGGCAGAGGGGGTTAATCCTCCTGTCTGCTTTCGTGATATAGCAGAGACGCCGCGCCGTGCGGTCACGCCCTCAGACGAAGTAATGACGAAACGCGTCAGGGCGTGACCGCGCGGTTGTCTTTCTGCATCGGCTGGGACTCCTCCGTACCCGGGAGCACCGCTTCGCTTCGCGCTGGTTCGCACAAGCATTGGAGTGGTGAGACGGATCAGTCTTCAGCCGAGATAATTTTATTCTTTGATGCCCATATTTTATATACTTAAAGTGTGAGTTTACATCTATATGGGGGGTTTGTTTGATAATAAGTGCTAAATAAAACTCGTGGATCATGCACTATGTGAGTACATTTTATTGAAGGGAAACCTGACCACGCATGCACTGACGATGTAAAGAGGTGGAATAGCAGAGGAAGTGTTGTTGGGGATTATTCTGTGAGCCTGATCGCTACCATCTATCGTTTGAGTCCCAGTTATACACTGATTCAGGATTCGGATGGGTGTCCATTGAAGGAGTGGTGTACACCACATAAACCTGAACGCGAGTTATCCAGTGATATCTGGTGAGTTTTTCTACGTTGGGGGGCTCTCCCTCCCAGTACTTTCACACGAGGTGTGGTGGTGGCCAGGACTTCAAAATATCACATTTCTGAGTGGATGGACAGTTCTTTGATCTATTTATGAAGATTGTATGGTGCTAAGGACTGCTCAAGCGCTGCTTGCAATTTGCTAGTCATTAATGATTTATTTTGATTACCACGTTGCTTTTTGATTAAATAACAGATTCACTCTCTCATAATAAAAATCCTATATGGAGGGCAAACAATTATATTATTCAAAATCCTGACTTTGCCCAGGAGATAGAGTCCCACCTGAAGGAATATTTTGACATTAATACTGGCTCAGTGGCGGACACGGTCATGGTGTGGAACGCCCACAAGGCCTACGTCAGAGGCGTCCTAATCCAACTAGCCTCAAGGTTTAAAAAAAAGAGGACGAGGCGTCTCAAAGACATCACAGACCAAATTGACAATCTTGAGACTCTCAATAAACGGAAAGCCACACCCCAGCGCACAACACAAATTTTGAATCTAAGACAGGAACTAAGAACCCTACTACTGCACTCCTTTGAACATACACAAAGGAAACTAAAAGCCATATATTACTCCACTTCCAACAAGTCAGGCAAGGCGCTTGCCAACAAACTGAGGGGCCTTAGGTCTAAAACACACATTGACTTCATCCTCCATCCCCATACCAAAAAGAGACTAAATAATCCACAGGAGATAGCTGACGCATTCAGCACAAACTACAGCGACCTTTACAACTTAAACCGAGACGTATCGACCCCACAACCGACTCTAGAACAAATTAACGACTTTCTGGCACTTGTTAATCTTCCCAAACTCAACGATAGCCAAATTGACCTCCTCAACGCACCCTTTACAGAAAGCGAAATCCTTAATACCATAACCTCACTCCCCCCCAAAAAGGCACCAGGACCGGATGGTCTCCCCGGCGAGTACTACAAAAAATTCTCTCCCCTACTACTAAAAACCTTGACAGTAATGTACAACGACGCTGCCTCCTCTTCCATTTTTCCAACAGAAAATCTGCAAGCGATTATAACCACACTTCCGAAACCAGGGAAGGAGCCAAACGAGACGATAAATTTCCGCCCAATATCTCTATTAAATCTAGATATTAAAATTTTTGCCAAAACCATAGCCACCAGATTAAGTACCATAATGCCTACTTTAATACATACAGACCAAGTAGGCTTCACTGTATGCCACCAGGCAGCAGATGCCACGAGGAGACTAATAAATGTGATTCACCAAGTGGAACTCAACGGAACGCCTTCTCTGCTCCTATCATTGAACGCAGAGAAGGCGTTCGACAGGGTCTACTGGACATATCTTCAGCAAGTCCTCCAAAAATTTGGGTTCACGGGCCACATCGTAAAAGCTATACTGGCATTATGCACTACTCCATCGGCCCGAGTTCTCTCAGCCAACATGCTCTCTAAACCGTTCTTCATAACTAACGGTACCAGACAAGGATGCCCTTTATCCCCACTAATTTTCAACTTGACACTAGAACCCATGGCAGAATTGATCAGAAGAAATACCCGAATATCAGGCATTAACATAGGCAAAAAGACTCATAAAATCAGCTTATTTGCTGACGATGTAATATTGATGCTGTCCAACCCGGTTCCTTCCCTGGTAGAGGTACGGAAAATCCTAGATCTTTTCAGTAAGATATCTTATTACAAACCGAATGAGAATAAATCCACTGTGTTGGAAATGGGTATAGATGCAACTAACAGTAACTTACTACAGTCACAACACCCATTCACCTGGGCTAAGAACGACATTAAGTACTTAGGGATCTGGCTACCCAAATCAGTGAAAAAACTATTCAACACTTATTTTAAGCCAGCCTTAGAAACACTTAGATCTGACTCCCAAAAGCTTACTAAACATGAACTGTCATGGAGTGGGAGACTAGCAGCATTTAAAATGCTTCACCTCCCACAGGTCTTGTACCTATTTAGGACCATCCCGATACAAATACCCCAATCATACTTTAAAGCACTAAGCACTATTCTTAACCAGTGTATATGGAAAGGGTCAAAACCAAGATGCGCACACGCAACACTTATTAAAAACAAAAAGACAGGAGGCACTAGCTCTATAGATTTCGAAGATTACTATATGGCAGCTACCCTTGCACCAATACAAGATTGGTTCCTACCGCACCCCACCAAAATATGGAGTTATATGGAATCTGCATATATTCCTAAAAACAATCTGAAAGAGTGGCTACTGAGCATCCCCCTAGGGGGGAAAATACCCACATCAGCACCCCCACCCATCAAAGCTACAGCACACACATGGAAGAAATTAATAGAGAAACTAAAAGTAAACTCAGGCAACATTAAGCCCAACTTTCCATTAGGAATTCTTGAACAAATGGCCTTAGACCTAAGTCTCAAAACCTGGAAAACTAAAGGGATAGCTTACCTACATAATCTCCAATCGAATAACAAAACTAAACCGTTTGAATCCCTACAAAAAGAATACTCATTGCCACATACTGAATTCTTCACATTCCACAGAGTAAATGCATGTCTCAAATCCATTGAAACTAAACTGTACACCATACCCCCCAAGATTTGGGCATATCTCAACACCCTATCAACCAAAGAAAAAGGCATACCAATAATATATAACAGCATTAAACAAAAAAAAAAGAATTTTCCAAAGCTAAGGCACATCTACAATGGGAACAAGACTTAGGACAAACCTACACGGAATTACAATGGCAAAATGCACTCAACTCGATATTCAAAGTAACTCAATGTTCATCCCTCTGGGAACTCACACACAAAATATCACTGAGATGGTATCTCACACCATCCAAGTTAGCGTCGTTTGATACCAAAAACAGCAACTTATGCTGGAGATGTCACTCAGCAAAGGGAGACATTTTACATTTAATGTGGAAGTGCCCAAAAATCCAATCTTACTGGAAAGGCATAGTCCAAATAATTCAAGAAACAACGGGTATCCCCCTTGAAGCCTCACTGGCATTAGGCCTACTTAACTTGAACATAGACCAAATCCACCATCAACATAGGAATGTAGTGACACACATCCTACTGGCAGCCAGATCCAATATCACGAAACTATGGAAGTCCCCAAATCCCCCAAAAGTGATAGATGCTATAAATCTAACCAACACCCACAGCTGCTACGAGATTATGCATGCATCCAGCCAAGGGAAAATGGATGTGGCACAAAACTCATGGCAATTGTGGTCAGCCTGGTTGAAATCAGGATCAGCGGAACGCTTCATATAGCCAACCAGTAGTAAATGAAGCGCATGGCGCAACCTTGCACACCAAACGCAAACCATCCCTACAGGACACAAAATTGCTCCCATTGGGGTGTCCTGGGGGGATTGGCCAGATAGTTAGTCAATGGCAGAAAGAGCACAACATACCACACTATGAATTGCTGGCACTGGTGGAAACTAAATGGTTACTATTACAGTTTAAAGTTGAAGAGTTTTTTGTTAATTGTTATGGTTTGTCAGCCCTTGAAGCTGATACAGTTGAGGCAACATATGGGAAGAGATCCACCATCTCTAACACCAAAACCCTATGTGAATGCCAAAGCTTGAACTCACATACGTAGTCGTTAACAAATGCAAGACTGCAAGCTTATGTGATGATAACTAGAATGTGATACACACTAACCGTAGACTTGAGCTAAGTTTGCTTCTAATAAAACATTGTATTATTGTTACTCTCTGTAATGTCAAAACCCGAAAAACCAATAAAAACATTGAAACATAACTGAAGGATAGTAAATTGTGTGTACTATGCTTCAGTTTGTGAATGAACAGGAACCACTCAGCACAGAGCACTTCCCATTCATTCACTGTCCTCTGCAGCTGAGGCTGCAGATAAAGGTATGTGTATTTGAGCTTTGGGGTGCATACCCAAATGCAATAGGCTGCACATACCTATTGCACAGGGAATTATCATTGAAGTGTAAAAACCTCTTGATCATCACATAGAGTGTTCTGGGCATAATGGAGGAATAGAGTGGCATATTATAAATGGGGTGTGTCAATCAGTAGAAGTGGACATCATTTTATTTGTCAGTCCCGTATTTAGTGTTAGAAGATATAAAAGCTTTAAATTCTTCCACTGTGACAAGTTTCCACTGAAATGGATAGGTATAAGATGTATGAATTTGTAGTGTTGGCAATGTATTGGTTAGCATAAAGATTGCATTGGCCCACAAATAAATTCAATAAATCATTAGTAAGAAACAAAATGAATTGGAGTACCATATCTGATTACTATATGAGGGCCTGGCTTCGCTAGGACACTAGTATGGGCCCTAATTCTTTGTGGCTGATGTGACACTTCACTGCTTGTTTTTCGCCTATCATCCGGGTGTTTGCTCTGCTGGTGCCCACCACGTTACCAGGATGTATAGGCGCTGCTGGTGCTTGTCTGCTGTGGTTCAGATTACCTTATTCTCTGTATTGGGGCTCCTTTCTCCTCTGAACTGGTTACTGAACCTCTGCTCTCAATGGGTTCATATTAAGTCTGGAAGTGAAAGTTCTCTGGTACTCTTATCTGTCAAACTCAGAATACGGAATGCCTCCTCTCTGGTGTACAATTCTTTGGACATGGTGTTCAGGTGTTTCTGCTGCAATGGAGATACTATGATATGTGTTGATGGCACACTGGTGACATTGGGACAGATGTTTATGGTGCACTGGTGACACTATGCCAGATGTTGATGGTTCACTGGTGACATTGTGACAGCTGTTGATGTGCACTGGGGCACTATGACAAATGTTGATGGTGCACTGGGACACTGTGACAGCCATTGATGGTGAACTGGGACACTGTGACAGATGTTGATGGAGCACTGGGACACTGTAACAGATGTTGATGGTGCACTGGGACAATGTAATAGATGTTGATGGTGCACTGAAGACAGATGGCTGCATCGTGTGGGATCAGAGTGTAAATCCCCAGTAAAATTCAAGTCACATCATGGATCCTGTTTGGCAGGCACAGATCATCTCTGTCTTTTCCGATACACACTCTGTGGGAGAAGCAGGAGAGCTGATACTTAGTCATGTGGCATCATGGGGTATAAGGGCCAATCACAGCATCATTGGACCGATTGGGAATGTGTTGTGTCCAAGGTACACAGCCTTCACAAGATTGAGCCACTGCATGGCCATGAGTGCCAAAAGTGAATTATGCTTGTCCCATCCAGCTTAATCACAAACCATTGGGCAGGGCTGATAGTAGGAAATTCACCTAACATTCATTAAAATTGAATTTTCCAGATTCATCTGTTTTAAATGGCAGTGTTTAATTCACCACAATTCAATGCACAGTGAGTTGCTTTTGCTGCCTTATAAATATGCCCCTGTGTTTCTTAAGTCCACAAAAAAGTGATTTCCATACACAAAAAGATATGCGGTGTTAACACATCATGAAACAACATGCATTGGTGCACTGAGGTACCCCTCATTCTTAATTCGCCTGTGTTCCAGTGTACTACAACACACAGTAAAGCTCTACTATGCATTGTGATGTTGCATTAGAAAAAATAGTACATGTACCATTTGTAGTGAATTTAGGAGCTTATTCAAATGCATATTACCATGTGTTAATTTACCAAAACAGTGTGAATCCAGCCTCTGTGAACACTACTTTTGTGAAGTCCTGTGAACACCCCTTAACTGTATTCATTTTTCTATAAAAATCTAACTTTACCCCTCCTCCATCCTAATGACGGGCAATCTCATTGACCAATAGAAATACCATTATTGGAATTAGAGATGCTGATTGTTTTGTCATCTGGTTTTCAATGAATGGGGTTGATTTACTAAAACTGGAGAGTGCAAAATCTAGTGCAGCTGTGCATGGTAGCCAATCGACTTCTAACTTCAGCTTGTTCAATTAAGCTTTGACAAAAAAAAAAATGGAAGTTGATTTATCTCTATGCAGAGCTGCACCAGATTTTGCACTCTCCAGTTTTATTAAATCAACCTCAATGTAATATCTGTTTTTGCTTTTTTTTTCATCATAAGCTCAGTATATGGGTTCTAGAGATGATATGAGTTAATGAGTGCCTTCACTCTTAATCAAAAGTAAATATAAGCCACACTTCAAAACTTGTATTTAATTTTTCAGACAATGAAAACTGTATACATTAATGTTTTCACCCAAAACCTCCTTCCTTGATGAATTAAATAGGAAAAAGAGCTAAGGTTTGGAATGTGGCTTATATTTACTTTTGACTGAGACTGGGGCATCCATGTGGAATGAAAGGAGTAAGTCTGGATCTGAGCCATGGGTTTGGGTATGTTTATTTTTTGTTTTCAAACTTTTATTACATATAAGCAACATTGGGTATGTTTCTAATGAGTGCCTTACCTCAATTTGCTAAAAAAGCATGTGCAATCAATATGCGACACCTCTGTTTTAACTTCATAATTGTTGCACCATTACTCGAATGGGGCACGTTCAGCCTCAGTGATGCCCACCAAATGAAACGGGGCATAATTTCCGCCACAGCTGCGAAGCAAAGCATTGCAGCTGTGGCTAGTAAAAACGTGTCCCAACTGCAAGTTTAAACAAGCCAAAGGGGATGATCTGACAAATCTGATATATTCTGATTATTTTGCTATTTCTGAGGGCAAACGGATCAGCATTTTCCATTTCTGGCTCAATTAAGGCAATTAAATATTCATTGTGGGTTTCTCTGACAGCAAAGTTAAATCTCAGCTATTGTGCTTCTGACAAATTACTTTTGCTGCTAAAAAGTGGCAAGGAACAAACTTTTATTCATTCTTAAAACTGCTCATTTTTGAGGTCTTCAGTATAGATTATATTTTGATTAATTCCAAACATTCAATGGGATAGCTCCATAGATGTTTACTTAGAGCTGTGTGAAAATTACGGCTAAAATATAACAATAAATAATTCAAAAACAATTTATCAGCTTCTGTATAAACAGTATGCTCCTTGGCCTAGCATTAGAAAACTAATTATTCAGTATTGTTTGTGAAAGAACAGATGATCAGACAGGAGAAATCCTTAGGTTCAAACTTGAAACAAAATGTGATTTTGAGTTCATTAAAAGTGTGTCGAGATTCATTTGTAGATACCTCGATAGGGTAACTTACAAACCTTAATTAGTTTTATATTAGATATGACTTCTGGAGTTTTTACTCGTCAAAATTCTTACTTATTTTCAAACAAGGAACGGTGAAAAATCGTCGTTTTCATTAAACAGTCTTCGTGTTATCGACTCT
>BLSH010494968.1:98108-117566 GCA_018402905.1 Glandirana rugosa | reverse complement strand
AGTAGACATTCCAAGGTATTTAGTAAGAGGCATGGTGAATTTTTTGAAGCTGTAATTTTTTCCCACAATTCTTTGCAAAATGAAGATTTTTTTTTCTTTTTTTTTTTTTTTCACAAAATGGTCATTGTAACAGGTTATTTCTCACACACAGCATATGCATACCCCAAATTACACCCCAAAACAAATTCTTCTGCTCCTCCTGAGTATGGTGATATCACATGTCTGAGACTTTTTCACAGCCTGGCCACATACAGAGGCTCAACATGCAGGGAACGCCGTCAGGTATTCTAGGGACATAAATTACACATCTAATGTCATGACGACCTATCACATTTTTGAAGGCCCTGGAGCACCAGGACAATGGAATTGCCCACAAAATGATCCCATTCTGGAAAGCAAACACCCCAACGAATAATCATTGAGGCATAATGAGTCTTTTGAACGGTTCATTTTTGTTCTAGTAGTTTTTGGAAAATGTGGGAAAAAAATGAAAACGCATTTTTTTTACACAAAGTTGTCCATTTATTAGCTATTTTCAACACATAGCATGTACATAGCAAAAATTACACCCCAAAATAGATTCTGCTATTCCTCCTGAGTATGGCGATACCACATGTGTGAGACTTTTACACAACCTGACCACATACAGAGGCCCAACATTGAACTAGCACCTTCAGGCGTTCTAGGGTGAGGGTGTCTGGTGGTGGTCACTGATGGGTGATAGGTGACCGGCCGTGGTCACTGATGGGTGACGGGTGACTGGCGGTGGTCACTGATAGGTGACGGGTGACTGGCTGTGGTCACTGATAGGTGATGGGTGACTGATGGTGGTCACTGATGGGTGACGGGTCTCTGGTGGTGGTCACTGATGGGTGAAGGGTGTCTGGTGGTGGTCACTGATGGGTAACGGGTGACTGGTGGTGGTCACTGATGGGTGCCGGGTGTGTGGTGGTGGTGGTCACTGATGGGTGACTGGTGGTGGTCACTGATGGGTGACTGTCGGTGGTCACTGATAGGTGCCACGTGTCTGGCGGTAATCACTAATGGGTGACCGGTGTCTGGTGGTGATCATTAATGCATGACGGGTGACTGGCGGTGGTCACAGATGCGTGACAGGTGACTGGCGGTGGTCACAGATGTGTGACAGGTGACTGGTGGTGGTCACTGAGGGGTGACAAGTGACTGGCGGTGGTCACTGATGGGTGACGGGTGACTGGCGGTGGTCACTGATGGGTGACGGGTGATTGGCGGTGGTCACTGATGGGTGATAGGTGACTGGCGGTGGTCACTGATGGGTGACTGGCGGTGGTCACTGATGGGTGCCGCGTGTCTGGCGGTGGTCACTGATGGGTGCTGCGTGTCTGGCAGTGGTCACTAATGGGTGACCGGTGTCTGGTGGTGATCATTAATGCATGATGGGTGACTGGCGGTGGTCACAGATGCGTGACAGATGAGTGGCGGTGGTCACATATGTGTGACGGGTGACAGGTGACTGGTGGTGGTCACTGATGGGTGACGGGTGACAAGTGACTGGTAGTGGTCACTGAAGGGTGATGGGTGACTGGCGGTGGTCACTGATGGGTGACGGGTGACTGGCGGTGGTCACTGATGGATGACTGGCGGTGGTCACAGATGGGTGATGGGTGACTGGCGGTGGTCACTGATGGGTGACGGGTGGTGGTCACTGATGGATGATGGGTGACTGGCGGTGGTCAGTGATGGGTGACGGGTGGCTGGCGGTGGTCACTGACGGGTGACGGGTGACATGCACGGTCACTGACGGGTGATGGGTGACAGGTGCTCTTTATGATGGCAGTCTGATGACAGGTACACTTTATGATGACAGGTACCCTTTATGGGGGCATATGTGGTGACTGTTGGGGTGACTGGTGCATTGGGGGGGCAGGGGGGGTCAGTGTCAGTGTGCCTTTACTTTGCAGATTAGTAACTCACTGATCCCAGCTCTTCTCTCCTCACACTGGACACTGTGTGAGGAGAGAAGAGCTGGTAACAGTGAGTTACCACTCTGTTTATACTGGATGTGATCGGCTGTGAAGTAGATCACAGCCGATCACAAGGTATCAGCCGCCGGCCGGCGGCTGATACCAGTGTTGGTGACAGGCAGTGTTCCCCAGGAACTGTCTGATCTATGCAGTTTCTCTATACAATACACTGGCAATAAGAAAATACATCATCATTCAGTATTTGCTTCCTCTCACTCTAATCAGTAAGAGGAGAAACTACCATTTATTGTGTGTTTCTTCTCATTGGTTATTGTCCAGCAGATAAGAAGTAGAGAAAGAACTCAGTAGGCCATATAAGGTGCTGCAACATTTCTTCTTTCTCTGTCATTTAAGGCCGAGGTGATATGAACAAGAAAAAACTTGACAGTGATTAATTATACTCCATGGATTACATTATATGACTGGTATTGGTAAACCTATGATGGAGTTGAAGAAAAATAAGAATAGCAATTATGCACGTTAAGTACAATCTTCATCACTCTTTGACATTAAATTCACTACAAGCTTTCTTTAGGCGCCTTAGCCAGAAAATTAAGTAATGCTGGTAGTATGCTTTTAAAGTTTATAGCATTATGTTAGGGAAGGCATACAGCAAACCATTAGTAAAATCATCATTTATCTTGCACTGAGGAGAAAAGCTTAATCGAGAAAAAAAAGTACAAAAAAATAGACTGCTATTAAGGCGCAAACCAAAATAAGGATGGCATTTGTAGCCTCTGGAAAGAAACCTTACACACTGATGCATTGCTATACTGTAAGCATTTTATATGTTGTGGTAATTTACTAATGCACAGCTATAGGCACTATTATTAAATAAACTGAGTGATGCACTTTGAGGGAGTGTGTTAAACTAAAATTAGACATCTTCTTCTCTAAGTAGGAACAGTGCACCCCACTTTTAACCAAGAGACACAAATTCTCTTGATGTTTCCAATATCTGTTTGTTGTGATGTACTACAACTCGCTTCCATACCTGAATGGATAAACAATGACAGCAGTTTAAACAGAGATCCAATATTACCTCTGTCTTTCCCGGATAGACATGGTGAGGCAGGCTTAGAGATAATAACTAAAAGTAATATGGTCCTAAAAAACAGCACTGACTTGGTCCCTCAGTAGTAGTGGCAGTATATGGACAAAAATAGCAAAGACGAGACAACATACTCACAATTCATGCAATACGTGGACAACATACTGGCAAATATGACAGCAGGCAAATAGCAAATTAGGTAAGACTAGCAATAATGACAGCATGAGGAGAATAAACTGTCAACCCAGTAAACATATGGGCAACAAATGAGTGATCATGACAATACATGGGCAACAAATCATTGCTTGCAGGAATACATGGGCAACAAACAGGCAATCATAACAATACACTGACAACAAAAAAAAATCACCATATTAAATATAATTAGCAAGAAAAAAGGACAGTCGTGGAGAATCATGGACAACAAATAAGTAGTGGTTACAATACACAAGCAGTAAATGGGCAATCGTGACAATAAATAGGCAGCAAATACCAATGACAGAAAGACATAGGAAATACAATGTTGGGAAAAGACCTGGAGCCCAGTTAGCCACCACTATCTGCAGGGAGTTTCCTTTGTGCTGTTCAGCTTTCTTTCATATCTCCAAAGTATACTGGACAGTGACAGTTTCTGCTAAACCCGGGCCTAGATTGTGTAATTGTGTTTATGACTTCTGTAAATGATTAAATTGCAGACTTCTGTAAATTATTAAATTGCAAACTTCTTCCAGAGTAGGGATCCATCTGAATGGTTGAACGTTTTTTGATAAGAACTGGGAGATATTATGGTTATATACACAAATATTTGAATACTGTGCATATACACCCTGTTTCAAATTATTATGCACATTCTATTTCAGTGTCACAATGATTAAATATTTTGTTTTTCAGTTTAACTCATGGATGGCATTGTGTCTCAGAGCTCTTTTGATCACTGAAAACAATCTTGGACACCTGTGATAATTAGATTGCCAGGTGAGCCCAATTAAAGGAAAAACTACTAAAGGAGTGTGTTCCGCATTATTAAGCAGAGCAACATTTTCAAGCAATATGGTGAAGAAAAAGGATCTCTCTGCTGCCAAAAAGAGTGAAATAGTTCAATGCCTTGGACGAGGTATGAAAACATTAGACATTGGGGTGCGCATGCGCGAAGCCGAGCGGAACGGACATGCCGCTCTAGAGCTCCGCTCAGCCCGGAGGATCTGAACGTTCCCAGCAGCAAGCCAGGTACAGATCAATACCCCCAACTGCTCCCCGCCGCTCCTCAGAGCCCCAGGACCAACACGCAACTACCGCGATGGTTGCCACCGGGTCCAAGCCGAAGCTCCGCAACAAAACAATACGCGAGGCCCTGGCTCGGGCCTCTGGCAAGATGGCGCTGCCTAGCACTTCCAGGGCTTCGACGCCACGCTCTCCCAGGCTCCCTCTCCTCCGGCACCCGGACGAAGGTGAGTCCGACACAGACTCCCTGGCAGCCCCCCTTTCAGGGGAAACACACACTGGCATTCTCAAACAGTTTGAAAAAATGCTTCAGCGTGCATTACAGCATACCTCAGATCAAATCACTGAGCAACTGACCAGGGAGATTAGGGAGCTGGGCCAGCGCACCTCTGAACTAGAACAGAGAGTAGATGACCTGGAATTACAGATTGCAACCCAAACAGATGAAATAGAGACACTAAGGGAAAAAAACCTCACACTACAGTCACACATAGAGGACTTTGAAAATCGTTCAAGACGATCGAACCTCAGAATTAGGGGCATCCCTGAAACTGTGGAGGACCTGCAATCCACAGTTACTGCCTTATTTCAGGAGCTGGCCCCCTCTATCCCCATAGAACGCCTGGAACTTGATCGTGTCCATTGGCCACTCGCCCCTCGTAAGCAAAATGGCCCACCACGAGATATTGTGGTCAAGCTGCACTATTATCGCACAAAAAAGCAACTGCAACAAGCTGCCAGACAAAAGGAAACGCTTACTTTCCAAAATCATCAGCATCAACTGTTTGCAGATCTTTCCCAATCCACAATTGTCAGACGCCGCACCTTTAAACCCCACCTGCAAATCCTGCAGCAACGCTGGATAACTTACACCTGGGGTTTCCCCTTTTCTCTGCGCTTTACCTACCACGGCCAGAAATACTCCTGCAAGACTGCTGAAGAACTACAAGACTGCCTCTACAAACTTCACTTGGCTCCTAATACTCCCACTTCAGCCCAAAACACCCGCAGACGCTCCCCCT
This sequence comes from Glandirana rugosa, assembly GCA_018402905.1. Lineage (NCBI taxonomy): Eukaryota > Metazoa > Chordata > Amphibia > Anura > Ranidae > Glandirana > Glandirana rugosa. The sequence continues at coordinate 112,269 of BLSH010494968.1, read as the reverse complement.
CTCCAGCAAAAGCAGCCCACCCGACCCCTTCGTCCTCAAAACGGATCAAAACAACACCTGTACCCCGTGACCTGGAAGACTCCATGGATTGATCAATCTTTCTACTAATCCACGCAGATTCGGCCTCATCGAATCTACCCTTTCTACCACTAAACCTGCCGAATACCTTATCTATGACATCACCTCAAGTAATTCTACTCCAGCGACCGGCACAAACGTACTGTACAACCAGACTTATCTTTTTTGATTACACCCCTACAATTCCGTAGTCGCAACTCATACCCCCACTCACCACAACCCTGTCTCTAATTGGAACTCTCATGCCCATTTTTACGACCACCTCTTCACTTTTTACAGGTTCATCAAAGTGTTACATTTGTGGCTTTGGTCTCTTCGCATATCCCACACCTTTACCCATTCCTAGATCTATGAAGTTATCTGATCCACACGTCTGCTTTGATTTGTCCTGCTATTAACCCCCCACCACTTACAATATACCACCTCCCTTAGGGAACATGTGAACAGACCAAAACCACACGCTTCATTTTTTATGTTATTTACTAGCTACAAGTTTGTCTTTATGCTGAGCCTTTTTATCTTTTCTCAGCCCATAGTTCCAGTTTTTGACATATACAGTCAGTCTTTTCGCTATACTGGCTTGTTTATAAATGTTCATAAATGTTTAATATAGATTCATTCGGACCTCCGGGCTGCATGTCACTGCAGCACCTCCACTTGCCCAGCGACTCCCTATTTTTGGGACTCCCCGGGCAACATGTCCCCCCTGGAGTGGATCTCACAAGATCCCTCAAGGGGCACCGTACAATGTTCTTATTTACCTCTTTGTTATTCTAACCTCCTATTGTTTTTCTATATTCCAGTCCTCCCTCTCCTCTTCTGCCTACCCCCCTATGTCGGACGGAGTACCATTCTGCTCATTGGCTCATTCTTTACCCCCCCAAATGGCTAACCTAAACTTCCTTTCCCACAATGTTCAGGGACTTAACTCCCCCAACAAAAGGTGAAAGGCCTTCCGCACATTTGCCTCCCTTAAAGCACACATTATGTGCATACAAGAAACCCACTTCTCGTCCCATCAATCGCCCAAATATCTGAGCCCTGCCTATCCTCAATTTTACACCGCCTCTGCAAACTCCAAAAGCAGAGGAGTCCTAATTGCCTTTCACAAATCCACCCCTTTCACGTTAAAACGGGCAATCCAAGACCCCGAAGGTAGATACCTAATTCTAACCAGTCACCTAATTGACACACCAATTACTGTGGTCTCTTATTATCCCCAAACCAAAACCCCACCCCGTTCCTCTCTCTTTCAAAACTCTGGACACTCATAAGCTGGGCACCACGTTAATAGGGGGAGACTCCAACCAAGTTCTCCTCCCACTCCTCGACAAATCCCCCTTCACCCCACAATTATCTCCCCGTAAATTCACCTTCCAACAACTTCTGGCTAAGCACTCCCTAGTTGACACTTGGCGTGAACTGAACCCTCTAAAGAAACAATTTACCTTTTACTCCCATCCTCATAATTCTTTCTCTCGTATAGACCATATTTTCACTACAGTTGGCACTCTTCCCCAAATTTCCACATCACTTATAGTCCCTATTCCGTGGTCTGACCACAATGCCACTTTGACCACCCTTTCTACCTTGCTCCCCCCTCAAAACAGGAGACCGTGGTCCCTCAATGACACTCTCCTCTCTCATCCATCTCATGCCCTCGAGATAGAAACATCCCTCAAGGAATACTTCTCTCTGAACACCACCTCAGAACTATCCCCCCTCCTGATCTGGGAAGCCCATAAACCAGTCCTCCGAGGTACCTTAATCAGCATAGCCACACGCAGGAAGAAAGAGCGCCAAAATAAATTTTCATCCCTGGAACAAGAATTCTCCTGTGCTCATGATGCCTTTCAATCCTCGCCCACCCCCGCCAACAAGACCAGACTAGACAAGGCCAAACTTGAACTAGATCTTTTCATGACGGACACGGCAGAGAAAACCCTTCGCCGCTCACACCACCGATTCTACATGAAAGCCAACAAGCCTGACACCTACCTCGCTCTTTCCCTTAAAAACCTAGAAAGACCCCACAAGCCCATCCGACTGAAAAACGCCCCCGGCTCTTTTTCAAGTAACCCTGTTAAAATTCGACACCTTTTCCGTACACGGCTGGCTGAACTCTATTCGTCTCCTCTTTCTCCAGATACCCTCTCCAAAACCCATGACTTTTTAAACTCCATCAACCTCCCTACACTCTCACCTCATCACCGCACCCTCCTAGAACAACACATCACTGAAGACGAAATACGAACTGCGATTAAATCATTGAAAAACAATAAACGCCCTGGCCCAGATGGCTTTACAGCCGCTTATTACAAACGATACATAGACATTCTGTCCCCTACCCTAACTAAGGCCCTGAACTCCATCCTAAAAAAATCAACATTTGGGCCGGACTCATTAAGAGCCTCCATCTCAATGATCCCTAAACCCCAAACAGACGATACTTCCTGGTCTAACTTTTGCCCAATCTCTATACTAAACAACGATATCAAGCTACTTGCAAAAATTCTCGCAACCCGCCTTAATACCTTTATTGGCTCCCTAATACACAAAGACCAAGTGGGCTTCATGCCCTCTAGGCAGGCAGCAGATAACGTGCGCAGGACTTCTAACCCACTTAGCCTGAGCCGGTAAGATACCCATGTGTCTCCTTTCACTTGATATATAGAAAGCATTTGACAACCTCTCATGGCCCTATCTCCGGGCAGTCTTAGAGAAATGGGGCTTTGGCCCACACTTTCTTCACTGGGTCTTCTCTCTCTATTCTAACCCATCCGCCCACGTTGCCTATGCCGGCCATTCCTCAGATCCCTTCCCTATCCAAAGAGGAACACGTCAGGGATGCCCCCTCTCACCCCTCCTATTCGCCATGGCCATTGAACCACTAGCCCAGAAATTACGCGAAAATCCCGATATCAAAGGTTTGGAAATTGCAGGTCATAAGCACAAGCTCTGCCTCTTTGCGGACGATATACTGCTTTTCCTCACATCTCCACTCACTACAATCCCAAACCTTATAGCTAATCTCTCATTATTCGCCTCTGTCTCTGGGCTGGTGGTCAATCCTCACAAATCAAAATTTCTTAATATCTCCCTACCTTATACTCTACAATCCCAATTACAAACAACCTTTCCTTACAAATGGGCCGCAAACTCTCTACCTTATCTGGGCATCAAACTTACTCCTGATCCCACAAACCTCTACTCCGCCAACTACCCTCCCATGCTTAACTATGTCACTAGGCTCCTGTCCTCCTGGTCCTCTCTACCCCTCTCTTGGTTAGGTTGGATCACGGCTACCAAAATGGTCATCCTCCCGAAATTACTATACCTCTTTCGAGTACTTCCTACACCCGTCCCCGCCCACTACCTGCACATTATCCAACGCAGGACTCTTAAATTTATATGGGGCACAACTAGACCCAGAGTTTCCAAAACCATACTTCATCTTCCAAAACTGCAAGGAGGCCTGGGTCTCCCACTATACACTAAGTACTATCAAGCAGCTCAACTTGCTATCTTAACAAAATACCACGCCACAAAAGAAACACCACTATGGGTCTCTCTTGAATCTGCCGACTGTGACCCTCTCTCGATAGCCAACTTTCTTTGGCTACACCCCAAAGACCACAAGCCGGTACGCAACCCTATCACTAGGCAATCCCTCCATCTATGGGACAGACTCAAATTCAAATACAAACTACAGTCTTCCCACAACCCTCTCCTATACTATATGCACAACCCCTCGTTCTACCCAGCTTGGTCCTCCCCCTCTTCCTTCTCTAAATGGCTAGCCGCAGGCCTAATTCGAGCCTACTCCTTCACCACTCCAGACAATCATATTTCCTTCCCCACTCTATCTGACTCCCACGAGCTCCCTCCTTCCGAACTCTTCCGATATCTCCAATTAAAACACTTCTACACCCCCTGTCTTCGTTCCTCTTCTGATGTCCCCCATAAGACACTTTTCGGACAAGCTTGTGATCGCGATCCTCATATGCGAGGGCTGATTGCCTTACTTTACCGCCAACTCCTTGACCTTCCTACCCACTCCACCCTCCCATACGTGCAAAAATGGGAATCCGACCTGCATACCCAGCTAACTGAAGAGGAATGGAAGGAGGTTTGGTTGGCCACTAAGTCGGCATCACAAAACGTGATAGCCTCGGAAGCAAACTACAAAGTCTTATTCTGCTGGTACCTGGTACCCGCACAAACTGCGAAATATTCTGCCACCTACCCCCAAAACTGTTTTCGTGGCTGCCCAGATAGAGGCACCCACTTACACATATGGTGGGAATGCCCAAAAGTCCAGGAGTTTTGGAATGATGTCTTCAAGATGATTTCTACCCTTATAGGTAGCCCCCTAACTCCCAATCCCACTGTAGCTTTACTGAATGTTAAGCCCCCAGATATCACCCGTAACCAATTTAAGCTCCTATTACAAGTAACCACGGCAGCAAAGCAAACAATAGCTACGGCATGGAAATCTCCTCTCCTTCCACTCACTGAAACCAAACATAGAATCACAAACGCAATGACCCACACAAAAATTGAAGCAACCGTCCTTAATACCATTCCCAAGTTTGAAAGACAATGGCAACCATGGATCAATCACTTCCTTCCTCATGACTTGGATCCTAGCCTTCTCCTCCCGTAGCAATAAATTGGCCAAACCTCCCAACCCCTATTTACGACAAAAGTGTATATGGATCTCCCTCCGACAACCCCCTCTCTCTATCCCTCCGTTACTCCCACTCTCTCTTCTCTTTCACTTTCTTGTCCCCTCTTTTTATTTTTCCTCTTTTTCCGTTTTTTAAGTTAGGGAGTCTACCTAAGACCAACGGGATTACCCCCCTTCAAGGAGCAACTCCGCTCAAGTTTAACTATGCATAAATCAATGTACCTATTTGATGAGTATTCCCGTTACTGAATGTGTTTCTCTCCTCTCTAATCTTATTTTGTACAAAGCAGAACCCCTGTTGGGTCCATACATATGCCTGTACTGATACTAGACTGTGATGTTTTGGGACCCCCCGGTCCTCAATGTTGATACTGTGCTTACTTCTCTTTTTTTCAATAAAAAAGTTTGAACACAAAAACATTAGACATTTCACGAAAACTTAAGTGTGATCATCGCCCTATTAAGAGATTTGTGGCTGATTCAGAGCACAGATGGGTTTGTGCAGATAAAGGCACATTGAGGAAGAGTTCTGCCAGATCCATGCATCGGATCAAGAGAGCAGCTGCTAAAACACCATTACACAGCAGCAAACAGATATTTGAAGCTGCTGGTGCCTCTGGAGTCCCACGGACATCAAGGTGTAGACTCCAGAGTCTTGCAACTGTGCATAAACCTTCCATTCGACCACCACTAACCAATGCTCACAAGCAGAAACAGCTGCATTCGGCAGAAAAATACATGAAGACTAATTTTCAAACAGTCCTGTTCACTGATGAGTGCCGTGCAACCCTGGATGGTCCAGATGGATGGAGTAGTGGATGGTTGGTGGACGACCACCCTGTTCCAACAAGGCTTGCGACTTCAGCAAGGTGGTGGTGGAGTCATGTTTTGGGTCAGAATCATGGGAAGAGAGCTGGTCGGCCCCTTTAGTATGTGGAGTTCCTGACTGACCACTTCCTTTCCTGGTACAGAAGGAAGAACTATGCTTTCCGTAATAAAATCATCTTCATGCATGACAATGCACCATCTCATGCTGCAAAAAATGCCTCTGCATCAATGGCTGCTATGGGGATAAAAGGAGAGAAGGTCATGGTGTGGCCTCCATCCTCCCCTGACCTCAATCCTATTGAGAACCTTTGGAGCATCCTCAAGCAAAAGATCTATGAGGGTGGGAGGCAGTTTACAGCCAAACAGCAGCTCTGGGAGGCTATTCTGACATCTTGCAAACAAATTCAAGCAAAAACTCACAAGTTCAATGGATGCAAGACTTGTGAAGCTGCTATCAAATAAGGGGTCCTATGTTAAAATGTAATGTGACCTGTTAAAATGTTTAAAAAGTTAAAATGTTTAAAAAGTTTGATTGAAATAGCTATTGATTTCAGTAAATATGCTGCAAACACAACAAATGACAATTTTCAGTTCTTTACAACCTATAAAGTGTTTTGAAACTTACTGTGCCTAATAATTTGGAACAGTGCATTGTAAGTTTTTTATTTTGAAAAAAAATACTGTTATCATTAGGAGGTTTGCTCAAATAAATTTGAATTGTACTCTTAATAGTTGATAACATGAGAATTATGCTGACTGTTGTTTACATCAATTATTTAGGTAAATGAGAAAAATATCATTGGCATAATCATTTGGAACAGGGTGTATATATGTATATATATATATATATTGATATATATATATATATATAAAATTTGTTTCATAAGTATGATAAATCAAATCAGAACATACATATTATTGAATGTGAATCTGTCTAAATATATTTGGCATTGTTGGTATTGCTCACAGAATTAAAGTTTGGGATGAAGGTCCAAATTAAATGTAATATAATGTCCATTTAAAAGTTGAAGGAATTTCTATTTGCTGTTTGAAAACTTTGCATGAGAAAAGGCGCTAGAGATTTATAGGAAATATAAATACTGTAATTGTCTCAAGGTTTATTGGATTAATCCCGTGGAGCTATTAAATATCTTGCCAATGTTTTCTATAGTAGTGTTCTATCACAAATGATCTAAATTGCTATTGCATTATAATAAAAAGTAAGAATATGTTCTCTGTCAGCTCACCTCCTGCTTCAAACATAAGAACTTTTATTGATTCTTAAGATTTCTCCTGCAGCAACACCAGTCCTTCATCTTCCAGCTGGTTCTGTAGTGGCTGAATTGTTTAATCAGATGTTGTGCACTCCAACTGAATACTTGCCTCTGGGAAGCAAAGAAATGTTTTATGTCATGTAATACCTGGAAAGCTCAAGTACAGCTGCACAAAGGAACATACATTTCACAAGTGATTAATAGTATTACCTTGGCCATTAAAGTACCATATTTTTTTGCATTTTGTATTATCAGAAAAATCATAAATGTGTTAAAGTTCTTAAACTACAAAGCCATGGACATTGTGACCCTTTTGCAACATGAACACTTTAGTGCAATTACAGTAAAAAAATCACATGCATACTTTGAAAGAGGCTACACTTTATCTGAAGATTGTTTTAACCCCTTCCTTACTGGGCACTTAAACCCCCCTCCTGCCCAGACCAATTTTTGGCTTTCAGCGCTGTCGCATTTTGAATGACAATTGTGCGGTCGTGCGACGTTGTACCCAAATAAAATTTGCGTCCTTTTTTTCCCACAAATAGCCTTTCTTTTGGTGGTATTTGATCACCTCTGCGTCATCTCTGATCGCCGCTATAAACAAAAAATGAGCGACAATTTTGCAAAAAGAACAATATTTTTTACTTTTTGCTAAAGTACAAATCCATTAAAAAAAATTATTCATCAGTTTTGGCCGATATATATTCTTCTACATATTTTTGGTAAAAAAAAAATCGCAATCGGCGTATATTGATTGGTTTGCGCAAAAGTTATCGCGTCTACAAACTGGGAATTGATTTATGGCATTTTTATTATTTTTTTTTTTACTAGTAATGGCGGCGATCTGCGATTTTTATCGGGACTGCGATATTGCCGCAGAAATGACGGACATTTTTTACACATTTTTGGGACCAGTGACATTTATACAGCGATCAGCGTGCACAGGGGACGACGTCCATGGACGTTGTCCCGGCATTTCAGATCCGCGCTGGAACCGTACTTCGGCAATAGCGCGGATCTGAAGTGGTTAATATTATTCTGAAGAAGAAATGATGGTGAAATGCTATTTTTGGAAAAATAAAGATACATTTAAAGTGCATGATGTGTGGTTTTAGATCAAGTTGCAATATGAAAAGTATACTTTTATTTTGAAAGTAATAAAAATAATGTTTTATAAAAGGAAAGTTGTATATATAATCATATTTTTAACAACTTTTCCATTGTTTTTTTCCTGAAATTCAAGAACAAAAATCACATTTTCACTAATGCTACTGTTGTTACTCAGATGTTTTAAATATGGCATGTGTACCTTTGGCAGTACACACCGTTGGTGATGCACAGCAGGACTTGACCTACAAAAGGAAGATTGGATATATTTGATGAAATAAGGCACTTCTGGTTCACACTTGAAGTACCTACAGTATGTTCTCCCAATTAACTGGCTGAATGAGAATACCCGGTGTGCGATATCATTTTATATCATAACAAAATGTTCTGTTGCCACAGGGCAGTATGGCTATACAAAGTCTCTTCTCCTCTCCAGATTATCAACAGTCTATTACAGGGACTCTAAAGCTTGCCATACATTATACAATTCAGCCTTAGACACAAAGTTGTGATCTTGGTACATCACTGATTAATGTTCAGGTAGGATTTAAATATAGAACGAGAAAAAAAAACACATTTACAAAATGAACTGACTGGAGCTACTACTGATTTCACTTTCTGTAGCAATGAGAAAAACTTTTTTCTTAGATTCAGACTAAGAAGGTTTGCCTTTTCAACTAACATATTTACTAGTGTAGCAGTCCTTTAGTAAATAATCCATGTCATATTATCCCCTTTTGGGAGGCTTCTTGAACAGGTATAATAGGGCAATTGCACTTTTTTTTGCACTTTTTTGTTTATAAGGAACTGATTGATGTACGGTATGTTTCCATACATCAATCAGTTCCTCATAAACAAAAAAGTGCAAAAAATACCCTGCATAATAGTCCACTATAAAATATTCAAAAAATATTCAAAAAACTAAAAAATCTATACTAACAAAATTCTAAAAGTCTTTCAAACAAAGTGCCAATGGGCTGTGCAGATAAATTCCTGTTCAAAACAACACAATTGTGTTTTCAAAGTGCTTCAGTGCTCAACCACCTTACCCACGCAAGAGAACTCATCAGATTGCCATGCCTATCCACTACAGGTGAGTCATGTAAGGCATAATAATCGCAAAGGATTCCCATTGGTTATGGTATCTCTCAGCTTGCGTTGGAGGGTTTACTCCTTTGTATGCTGTTACTTAGCAATCCTTTCACATGGGTTATTTAGGTGTCACATAAAAAAGCAAAGGGGAATCGGCATAGTGTAAAACCTTTAAACATTTATTAAAGTTAAAAATGTTTCCACTCCTCCCACTCACATTTGTTGGTGCTATGCCTCGCACCGAGGGGTATTCGCTATATGTTATAGTACACTGCAGTATTGATGTCCTATTGTGCTGGCTGAGCAGTATGCATACCGCACCATATCTCTTGTGTCTCATCTCTCAGTGTACTGAGCATCCATGAGAGGGGAGAGACATACTTATGGTTTATAGTAAGGAAAGTCCATCTAGAAAAAAATCCTGGGGCATAGTTAGAAGATGTTGGCAAGATCACTTGACTTAGCAAGTCTGAACATGCCCTTGAGTTGCCTAGGAAGTGCTGGAGTCCATTACTGCGATAACGTTTGGACTGGCTAATTCCTCTTGCTTTTTTTGCAGTCCATGTAAGGTGAAACATCTGTAAGAGCAATATATAACTGTACATATGAATGGATGGGTGGATGAGGGTGATGATAGATGAATTTATAAATAATGAAAGAAAAAACAGTTAATAAAGAGGCAATTTACCATTAAAAAGGAAAATAACACTTTGAAAACAAACATGATCCCAGGATGATGTACAGAGTCACATGTCCAAAAATACAGTGAATCACGGTATGAGCCTGCCATTTATGGGCTAATTCTTTCTTTTTTCAGCATATTACTTGCAAAGCATCTGAATGTTATCCCTTGGAACTCATTCAGATTCAGATGCTCATGTAGTTTGTCATCTCTTTTCTAGATAATGACCATTCTTGGGGGATTGTTTCTTTTTCAAGGATATGCAATGTAATTTTGAAAACCTTTTAAATATTGTTAGCAGTAGTTTGGTACCATCTTTTCAATAAATTCCTTTTCTTTATTATAATCCACGCGAGAGCACACTTCAGTGATTTCATATTTATTAAAAAAGGGTGGACCTTTTCAACAAGAACTCATTTAATTTAGAATGCAAATTCAGTCTAAATACAGCTGTTAGATATCAAGGTCACTGTCATCAGAATTAATGAATAGTGCACTATATTAGACCAAGTCAGTTCCAAAAAAAGATGGTTGCTATGGAAATATAATTTCCTATTCATCTTCTATTATCAATTCCTCATTGTGGAGCCGTATATATGTAACAATGAAATTGTTTAGATTGTGTGGTTTTTATCTTCAGGTTTATAAACGTTTGTGTTCTGATTACCCCCTAGTTTTCCATCATCACAGCAGTAAGTGGGACCATAATAAGACAAAATAAACTCTTCAGGGGTTCACTTTCCAATTAAGCTGATCTTTCAAAAGAAGAACTCATTAGCTACACACTGTCTAATGTATCACATGCAATTACTCATCCTCTCAGCATTCCTATTGGTACTTTATTACCTTTTTGTGATGTTTGGGAATAGATCAAGGACTTTAGGTAACTATATAAAAAAAATGGAAAAATACATATGAGAGCATATACAGACATTAAGACAGCTGTCATGAGATTCAAGCTGAAATGTATAAACATTTCTTGGGGCACTTTACAATTGTTGATATAAACCTGGCAGAAGGCCACACTTAGGTCATATTTTAATATGGAAGAGAACAATTACTCATGACATTCTTGATAATAAATACAACATCAAGGGAAAGAAAACAAGGAGCCTCCATTTTCCTTGATAGCTTTAAAGGCAAGCTCTTTTTATCTCCTGATACATTTTCCTAAACTGCTCAATTCACTAATATAAATGTCACCAAGGTGTACAATGTTTACATTTTCCATGTGGAGTTAACATTTATCATTTGAAAGCTATTTTTTGCATCTCAAATCATCATTTTATCTTGTGAGATGTTATTTTATTCAATCCTAAAGTGTTACTTTTAAAGCTGAACTTCAACTTTTGCTACACTTTACATAGTTTGTTTGATCCAAGGTGGCCCAAACTAACTATGTCCTTCACTAACATGTGAGGCCACTGGATGTGTGGTATAAGCTGTATGTAGCTGAGGCTACATACAGCATATAAAAAAAACACAAGAGAGGGGCGCACTGACCTAGTGCAATACCAAAAGACCATTTATTAAAAGTAATAAAATAAATTATACTCACAAACGGATGCTTTTTACATTGCTTCGTTTGTGAGTATAGTTTATTTTATTACTTTTAATAAATGGTCTTATGGTATTGCACTAGGTCGGTGCGCCCCTCTCTTGTGTTTTTTCTATAGTGTCTTTTGGGTTCCCATGGTCCTGATGAGGGCAGCAAGACCACCAAGTGCTGAGTCAATGCCACGTTTTTAAAGAACTTTCATTGTGCTCTCCTCTTGTTGCCTACCCCTTGGTTGATGTATCCGAGCGCAGGAGTTGTTTTCGTTTTTACATACAACATATCTCACTGTGTTTCGGATTCGAGCCAAGACTTCCTGTCTCATACCCGAAACACACTAGAGTCTATTTGATCAGTGCTCAGCCATTCAGAGAAAGCAATATATTCTAGCAATAAATACAAAGCTTTCTCTGATCGGCTGAGTCAGAGGTTGTGCCATTGTCTGTTCTTCTCTGACTCAGCCTTTCAGAGGAAGCTTTGTATTCATGGCTGGAATACATCCTGAATTGTCACCACATTTACTAAGCTAAGGGATAATTCCCTTGCAATATGCAAATTCCCCTGTGAGTAGTCTGTTTGTAAACCAACCCATGGGGGTAAACAAGATGTGATATCAGGAAAAATATCAGGGTGCACGTTTGTGAATTTGTGTAGTCTCCTAGACAGTTTAAGGGTCAGCACCTGAGCAATGGTGAAACAATAGGAGATATATCAGCAATTTACCCTACATCTTGTTCCACAAACTAGTGAGTAAGTAGATAGGAATATGTTGACTTTGAAAAGACAAGTTTGCCAAAATTTGTGAGTTGCAGGAATGAAATGGGCTTATGCACCTAGCACTATCAGTTATACACCTAGGAAGCCTTTGAATGGTTTATCTTTTGAACTACTTCTTGACAACACCAAAGAATGAACTTTTTTCTCATAACTTACATCTGTTGGAGCTTTAACTGGACTTGAAATACATTTGCACCATGTACTAACTGACTTGCATTCTCAATGTTTTGCCAGTGCCTGAGCTAAAGGACATTCAAGAATGCCTCGGTATGAGAGAATTTGCCTAACCTCTGAAACCTTAATGAGAGGCACCTCTCCAGGTTTTGCTAGCTATTAATACACCACATTTTAGAATATGCCCACCTAGTTCCACACCTTCCATTGCAGGAAGACAACAGAACTCCAGCCAGTTTCTGCCTGCCAAGGAGGAGATGTTACTGTCTAGTGAAACAAGTTGCTTTATAAGTTAGATGGAGCTTTCTAACAAGAAATGTTTGTGGATTGCTGCTCTTTTTTATTTTCCGCCCTCAGCAATTATTTCTTACACCCAGCTGTCCCCTTGTGTTCCATTTGGTTCTATCTTAAGAGAATCTTTTGTTAGGTGAAGAATAGATTGCCTTATTACCTTGCAAGCTCCATGAAACAACAATGCCTCCATGCAATTGCACTACTGCAAAACATATGAACTTGAACTGTTAGGTAGTAAGCCCTTGTCCTGTAACTGCTTGAGGAGGCCTCCATTGATTTTGATTCCCTTTTAAATTGCTCAGGTAGGGGGCGGAGGGGGTGAGAGGCTTTCTCTTCAGGGATGCTTTGTGTAGTAAGAACACTTCACACTCCTGAAGAAACTAGCTGTATCCCAAACCTGCATATTTTAACTGAACAACCTTTTAGCAGATGATGGTAATGTAGATTAATGAAAATGTTTTTACTGGTGTTTCTAATGAGACATATTGAGGTAAAGTATTTTTGTGTTGAGTAGTCAAATGCAAATGTATTCTTGATTACACTGTGAATGAATATCCTATCATGCAATTGCTCTGACTGCTTTAGCAGGACTGTGAGTTGGCAAGAAGTTATATAATTTCATGGAAGAGGGTTGCCAGAACCAGACCCTTGTCAATTGTGGGTCCAGGGAAAACTTCTGTTCAAGTCTGGCAAGCTCAGGAATGACATGATTACTGTATTTTGTTTTTTTCCTTACACAAATGGGGAAATAACAAAGAATTAAACCTGAATTTCAAATAAGATACATAATTAAACTTCCACTACTGGTGAGAAAATTATCAAACCTTTGAGCTGAACACTCCAAGACTTATTGGGCTAACTACAACATATGTTTGCCTCAAATACATCATATAATGGACATTCTCCTTCTGGAGAATAAGCATGCATGTGAATGTGTAAATAAACTTACTTTCTTATAACTGCCAGAGACCATCTGTTGCCAGAGACCATAGTGTGTACAGAATAGGAGTTGGCAGAGAACATACTGTAATTATGGGCAGGGCAAGAGAGTTGCCAGACAACTTAGTTTGAAAGTATAACTAAAGGCAAATGCTTTTTTTTTTCAGTTTTGGATACAGTAGAGAGGTATTAGAACCCCTGTTGTTTTTTTATTACTGTCTGCACCCCCCTCTGTCATTATTTTTTTGTTGTCCCCAAGATTATGGAGAGATGACATAGGTTTTGACTTTTTTTTTTCGTAAACGGAAATCAATATGAAAGTTTGATTCAACAGACCGTTGAGAGAACGGGACGGGTATTAATGTCATACAAGAGACGGTTGAGGATAAGACATGTGTGATACCAGAGACCGTTGTCTACCAGAGACCGTCAATATTCTTTCATTCAAATAAATGTGTAAGTGTACGTACGAATAAGAGGTCTTCCTCTTACAGGTAATATACTACATAAACTCCGTTTGTATACAACATCAATCGGGTTATTCAGAACCTCACAAGTCGAGTTTCCAAACTATTAAAAGAGTGGTCATCACCTTCAAATTAATACATAGAATAAACTTTAAGTCCAAATTAAGAAACAATAAAGGGGTAAACACATTCCTTTTTTTGTTT
>BLSH010494968.1:75517-87832 GCA_018402905.1 Glandirana rugosa | reverse complement strand
ATTACTAAAAAAAAAAAAAAAAAAAAAACAAGGTGATCAAATATTCGCAAGCAAGTGTGGCTTTGGCCTCTGACCCAGGAATGTCATTGTGTTCACCCCGAAGTGCCTTTGCTGGTCAGGATCTCTATATAGGTGGATATAGCGAGGTTCCATTTCAGCAAAGAGGTGCTACTCATTTGATGGGTAAGTGTAGGAAATAAACTTGTGCTTACACCATGTGGGGGAGGATGTGGTAGCTATATTTGGTGGGGATAGGGTTAATTTATTTGTTCATGTGGGATCACCAAACATTCTCTTCCTGCCAGGGCAGCCATCAGAAATTTTGGGGCTTCTTAAACTGCTTTAGACCTGTCTGCCCTCCCCCCCCCTTTCTGACCACCAACATTCCCCAGGGCCATTTACCTGTCTCCACTTCCAACAGACCTCACTGCAGCGAGGTATGCTAGAGATTTGTCACCCCTCCTCCTTCCCTGCTGCCAGGCCATTCAGAAAGTGCAGTGCCCTTTGTTCATGCGCAGTGGGGAATTGGCAATGGAGGCAACAGCACCTAAGAGCCAATGGAAGCATGGACTGGGGTGCCAACATCACTATCTTCCAGGACAGTGTCCTAATAATTACAGTCAGCAGTTGCAGGATGTGTAGCTGCTGACTTGTACATTTTCTGTGGTGGGGGGGCTGAGGCACAACTTTAATATCAGCTTGTTACCTAGATTGGTGAGCTGGGATTGAACCCCAGCTATCACATGGTACTTGGGCTTATCTCAACAACCTGTACCATGTGAATAGCTTCAGCTAATCACAGTTCAGTAGTAATCCTAGCTGACATGAATGTCAAATAATTCTGACTGTTCAAAGTTTGGCTGGTACATTGATTTGTATTACCATACGAATGACCGTTGTATACGAAATCGATCGTTAGTACACGCGATTAGAACAGCCAACGTACGACTGTTGTACAACGGGAGTTGTATGAGCAAACTAGAAAATGTGGTCGTACCAACAAGCGGTCATACGACCGTTGTATCGTGAGTACAGAGAAGTTGGTCCAACAAGTTGTATTGTGCAAAACACGCATGCTCAGAAGGCAGGAACGGCCGGATGCTAATTACATGCACCTGAATGTTCTTTCTTTGGTCGTATGATCGTGTAGAGCAGTCAGTATGCTAGATACAACAGCCAACATACGATTTGAGACAATCGTACCTACGATCGTTGTCCCGTGTTTACGAGGCTTTACTCACAGAGTACTTTGATGGTATGACCTTCTGAAACTTGCATTGTACTCAGCATTAGATGCTGAAAATATACGAACGCATATTCGCCAATTAGCCAATGCCCATCAGTTTGTTTGTTCCATACTATGAATTCTTTATGCATGCAATGGTATGTACATATTCAATAATATTATAATGTGGAATTGGAATAATCACACACTAGTTAATGTGCTGGCAGTTAGTTTGTAGAGAATTTTCAGAATCCAAGATTAGTAAATGTATTTTCTATGGCTGGCTGGCAACTTCATAGTGTAGTGTTTCCTTCGAATACCTTCAAAGCTTACAGCTACAGGTTTGGATCCTACAGGTGCCATCACTACACCTTGCATTGTAATTGGCATTATATTTTGAAAATATGTGAAGGCATATTCGCCAATGCCCATCAGTTTGATTGCTTCCATATTATGAACTTATGCAATGGTATGTACATATTCAATAATATTATAGTGTGGAATTGGAATATTCACACACTAGCTAATGTGCCAGCAGTTAGTTTGTAGAGAATGAAGAGAATACAAGATTAGTAAATGTATTATTTCTGTCTGGTTGCAGTCAACTTTATAGCGCAGTGGTTTATTCCGATATGTTCAAAGCTTACAGCTCCAGGTTCGGATCCTACAGATGTCATCAGCACACCTTGCATTGTACGCAGCATTATATTTTGAAAATATGTGAAGGCATATTCACCAATTAGCCAATGCCCATCTTCAGTTTGATTGCTTCCATACTATGAAGTTTTGGAATGCATGCAATGGTATGTATATATTCATTAATATTATAGTGCGCAATTGGAATAATCTCACACTAGTTAACGTGTCAGCAGTTAGTTTGTAGAGAATACAAGATTAGTAAATGTATTTTTTCTGGCTGGTTGTGGTCAAGTCTATAGCGTAGTGGTTTATTCCGATACGTGGAAAGCTTACAGCTCCAGGTTCAGATCCTACAGGTGTCATCAGCACGCCTTGCATTTTATGCAGCATTATATTTGGAAAATATGTGAAGGCATATTCACCAATTAGCCAATGCCCATCCCCAGTTTGATTGCTTCCATACAATGAAGTTTTGGAATGCATGCAATGGTATGTACATATTCATTAATATTATAGTGCGCAATTGGAATAATCACACTCTAGTTAACGTGTCAGCAGTTAGTTTGTAGAGAATGAAGAGAATACAAGATTAGTGAATGTATTATTTCTGGCTGGTTGTGGTCAAGTCTATAGTGTAGTGGTTTATTCCGATACATTCAAAGCTTACAGCTCCAGGTTTGTTTCCTACAGATGTCATCAGCACACCTTGCATTGTAAGCAGCCTTATATTTTGAAAATATGTGAAGGCATATTCACCAATTAGCCAATGCCCATCATCAGTTTGATTACTTCCATACTATAAAGTTTTGGAATGCATGCAATGGTATGTACACATTCATCAATATTATGATGTGCAATTGGAATAATCCCACACTAGTTAACATGGCAGCAGTTAGTTTGTAGAGAATGAAGAGAATACAAGATTAGTATATGTATTTTTTCTGTCCAGTTGTAGTCAAGTCTATAGCGTAGTGGTTTATTCCGATGCATTCTAAAGCTTATAGCTCCAGGTTCGTATCCTACAGATGTCATCAGTACACCTTGCATTGTATGCAGCATTATATTTTCCATTTTGCTGCGGTAGTTCCCATACACTTTTTTCAAGCAAATCATGTTCATACAAGTCTTCAATGGATTCTGCAGGTTCAAGCCCAGTTGACATCAGCTATTCCCATATAAGAAGGCATATTCGCGGCTAAAAACGCGATTCTGCCTTTAATGGGCATTATTTTTTAGCTTTATGCGATCGCATATTTGCGATATAGTGAATTAGCCCCATAGTGTCTTCAACCCTGTGGGTGCTCATTTTTGGTGAGCCAATATGTAAGCTGTA
This sequence comes from Glandirana rugosa, assembly GCA_018402905.1. Lineage (NCBI taxonomy): Eukaryota > Metazoa > Chordata > Amphibia > Anura > Ranidae > Glandirana > Glandirana rugosa. Next base: position 84,635 of record BLSH010494968.1, on the reverse strand, counting down.
TAAATTGTGATTAGCTGAAGAACACAGAGGAAGGGAATATGGACTACTGTAGAGTGTAGGAAGGACAGAGCATGCTGGGAAAAACTATGGCTTATGGAAAATGTCCTTTTCAGACAGCCTGAGCACTTGTTTTCATAAGCTCTGTGAAACTCTGAGAAGCTCTGTGAAAGCTCTGTGAAAAAGAAAAAGGAAGATCTGTTCCTGGGATGGAGGAAGATGTGGTGTGGTCACATTGGGGTTGATTTACTAAAGGTAAATCCACTCTGCACTACAAGTACACTGCAAATCTAAGAGGAAGATCTGAAATCAGGGGAAGCTCTGTTGATTTTATCATCAAATCATGTACAAGCAAAAATGCTGTTTTTTATTTTCCTTGCATATGCCCCTCAAATCTACAGTGACTGCACTTCCAAGTGCACTTGCAGTGCACTAGTAGTGCAAAGTGGATTTGCCTTTAGTAAATAAACCCCATTGTGTGAGACAGACCATGTTGTATGCTGTTATCAAAGTGTTTTACCATGGCATCAGGGATGCAGAGAGGCAGAATAATGGACATCTTCAGGTACATGAAAACAAAAATGTTGCTGATTGGTGCTGCTGATTGGTCATTGAAGAGAACGCTGCTACTGCTTACTTCAACGAGCAACCAAAGGAGAACAGAGGGAGACCAGCTGTCACCCCCATGAGTTGGAATTTAGAAATGAATAGCCTATATGTGAATAAATAACATTTGGATAAGAACTGCATTGGAATTCACATCATGGAATTCATATACTGTATGTGTTGCATAATCAAAACATATGACATAAACAAATAAATAAGAATCAATAAAACCACATCTACATAAACCAAAGTGAATCTTCTATAGAGTGCAATATACACGTGCAATCATCTCAGTCCCATGCATACAGTACATCAAATGTTCTTTCTTCCGAATGTGCCTGCTACCCTCACAAAAGGAGTGGTCCATGCAGTGTTCCAGAAACTCCAACGTAAGTACTGCTGTGCCCACACTCAAAACTCACTAGAGACCTAGACCCTTGGAACTTATGGGTCAGTATTTGCTTATTGAAAATGCCAATTGTCCTGGCTCTTAGATGTCAACACCACTTGGCTTAGATATCTGGATGTCATTAAGATTTTTCTTAGCAACTATAAGCAACTACAGAGCACCAAATTATATTTTTCTGGTTGACAAACTTCTTACAGCATACAAGACAATGGAGTGCAACATGTCATTGAAGATTCATCTTCAGTATTCACACTTGACCTTCTTTCCCAAAATGTAGGCGCACTCAGTTACGAACATGGTTAAAGGTTTTGCCAGTCCACCATGGAGAAATGGTATCAGGACAACTGGAATCCATCAATTCTGGCTGACTATTGTTGGGCACTGCAGCAAGATGCACTGAGCACTGAGTACAAATGAGAATCATGCAGCAACACATGTTTAGTCTTCTTAAAATCATTCAGCATGTTGGAAACATTGTGCAATTAAATACATTATAGTGAAGTTCATTTCAAGTTTCTCAAGATTCCTATGTGATATAGTCATTCTGAAATTGTATGTGTGCTCAGTTTCAGCATCATAATCACCAAATGTTTTTTCAGGAAGCAAACATTTTGAACCAAAATGTTCACTGGTATCAGAAAAGAAACATGCACCGATGGAAAAAATGCCCAGACCAAATTAATAATTTATTGGTTTGCACTAAAAAAGAGCCACAGAGAGGTGTAAATGGTCTCTTAGTGTGTTGGAGCAGTATATAATATGAACACATGTAACATGCATTATCAAAATGTGTTGTTATTATTATAATTTTTATTTAATTATGTTAGTGTTTTGTTAAGAGTACAGTCGGAGGCTCCAGAAAAATATCAGGGGTCTAATAGACCCTTGATAGTTCAATTTGGAGATAGAGAAAGAGATTAAGAACAAAGAGCCTGAGTATCACTAACGCATCTCTTCAGGAAAGCCTATACTGCCTTCACATAAAAACAGTACTTCTACTTCCTCCATCATCTCATCCCTCACAGTTATTACCTTCTGTATCACTTACCCCTCCCTTTTAGATTATAAACTTTAACAAGCAGGGCTCTCCTAATCCTCTTGTACTTAATTGTACTGTAACTGTATACCGTCTCTCTTTAGCACCAATGCTGAGCAAACTGTTGGCGCTAAAAAATCTTGTATTACAATAATAACAATCATTTAAAATATGTCATTCATGTTTACTATCTCTTAGTTATGAATGAACAGAGGAGTAATCAGTACAGTTTTCATTCAGGAAATAGAAAGATTGAAAAACACAAGACTTTCATGCTGAATCCTCCCCGCTGAGCACCCCACCTGTTGCTTAATCTTTCCCAGTGTGTACCAGCAGTCTCCTCCCCTCCACAACCCACTGGGGTTGATTTATTAAAGGCCAATATATTGTATACTTTGCAAGTGCATTTGCACTCTGTAGGGGAATTATCCCCAGAGCTTAGTGGATGAGGTGACTCTCTGCTGACTTCCATCATGCAATCATGTGCAAGCAAAAATTGAATTTTTTTATTTTCATTGTGCATGACTGGGCATTCTTTCAAAGTGAAGCTTTACCTCATTCACTAAGCTCTAGGGCAGTGGTTCTCAACTCCAGTCCACAGGACCCACCAACAGGCCAGATTTTAAGTATTACCTTGGGGAGATGCAGGCTAGAATACTGCAATCACTGAGCAGCAAATGATATCACCTGTGATGTATTTCAGTTATCCTGCAAACCTGGCCTGTTAGTGGGTCCCGAGGACCGGAGTTGAGAACCACTGCTCTAGGGAAAATTCCCTTGCAGAGTGCAACTTCACTTGCAAATTGAACAGTGTGTTTGGCTTTAGTAAATCAACCCCTCGGTCTCTGCCAGTACAGTTGGGGGAGTGCAGTGAGGTCTGGAGAGCACACAAGGGACATGGAGGTGAGCAGATTGATGGCACACAGTGAGAAGGATAGTATAAGGCAGGGCACAGTGTTGTGAAGAGGTGGCAGCAGGGAGAGGTCAAATTTGTAATAAATTATTTTTAATGAAGAGCTAGGGGACCCTTCTGCCATAGTTTTATAGCAAAAGGGAATGCAACCAGTGTAAGGCCTGTAGACCTGGCCAGCTGGAAACAATTCTGTTCCTCTGTAAAGCTGGTCATACATTATACAATTTTCTTGTTCAATTTCCTTTAGATTTACCTTCAACTATGTAGTGCAATGGCCTGCCTGATTGTATACAAATTGAAAGTCTTCAGGTTTGACCTCATATTTGATGGTTTTGGTAAATCTAAAGGAAAATTGTAGAAGAAAATTGTATAATGTATGGCCAGCCTAATGCCTCGTGCACACGGTGCAACGGTCGTACAACTGCACATTCAACTTTTGCCCAAAATCGGCTGTTGAAGGTTGTGTCTAGCGTACTGACATGAGTCAAGTAATCATACAACAAAGCCAGACGTAGTGACGTGTTACGAGCGTATAAAGAGGAAGTTCAGGTGAATGTCATTTGTGAATTAGGAATGTAGGTTTACACGAACGGACACTTCCAGGCGTTCCTGACTTCTGAGCATGCGTGTTTTGCATGTACATCTTTTGTTGGGCCAACTTCTGAACACACGAGTCAAAAGTCGTACAACAGCTTGTTGTAAAAGAAAAGTTTTCTAGTCTGCTCAGCCAACTTCTGTTGTACGACTGTTGAACATTGGTTATTGTAATCGCATGTACTAACGATTGGACTGTCATACAACAAGCTGTTGTAAGACCGTTGTTGCACGACCGTTGCATGACCGTTGCATCATGCGTACTTATGTTGATGGCACAAAATTATTAAACATCACTGTATGACTTTTTTTTTTTAATTGTGAAAAGCATTTTATTGGAAAAAGAAAACAAACAAAAAGTGTACAAATGGTCAGGTAAAAACATTCACAAAATGTACATATATTGAATACAGATAAGGTCGAAGCAGCAACATTTATAGCACAATAAGAGAAAGCATACAATTCTTGTCATACTTTTGTGTCTAGCAGCTGCTCCTACCCCAGAACAAGCCACGGTAGGTGCGGGGCGATACATCACTCTAGGAAGTCAATACTCAGAGAACCAAAGGATAGATATTAATCATGTACATGTTTCCCCATCTAAGTTCCATCTATCCCAAATTTTGGAGTATTTCAATGGGCATCCTCTATGGCTATAAATCAGTTTTTTATATGGTAGATTAATATTCACTTCTCTCTTCCAATCCTGAATCCCAGGGGAAGATGGCCTCATCCAGTGCCTTGCTAAGGTTTTCCTAGCCACAAATAAGGTCTCAATTTTAAAGGTAGCTAGAAACTTATCAATTTCCAGGTCTGTATGTAAACCTAGTAGACATAGTTTGGGGTTGAGCGATACTGGGGATCCCATAATATCATGCAAGAATTGCACAACTTGTTTCCAGTAACGCTGGACCTGCGGGCATGTCCATATCAAGTGATAGAAGTCACCAGGCACTGCATTGCACATCGGGCACAATGGGCTGCCCGTGGGGTGAAATTTTGTAAGCTTCAAGGGTGTTAGATATGCATGGTGCAGTATATATAGCTGTATCAACCTGTCAGATATCTTGGGGGACACTGTTTTAACATTGGTGAAAATTTCATCCCAGTCTTCATCCTCCACTAAGCCCACTCCCTCTTCCCATGGGGTCTGTATATTATATGCTAGCGTCATGCTCTGAGGGAGGCACATTGAAGCATATAGTCTTGAAATCAATCTTGTGGGTTCCGGGCCCAGGATCGTGTTCAAGATAGGTGTATGACAGTCTTAACAAGCACCAAAACCTTTTGGTATGTGATGCACAAGCCTCATAAAGTAAACAAAACATGATTTTGAGCCAAATCTTCCTTTATTTGTGTTTTTCATGGCACTGAAGCTTTTTCAGGCACTGAAGTTCTCAGAGGCAGTGCTGTCAATCAAGAAAGTAGTGGTTAGTTGTGGCCATATGCTGATTGACAATCTACAGGCTTGTAAGCCTAGGGTCACACAGATGAAGGTTTGAAATCCTGCGAGTTCAGCTGAACTCGCACAATTTCAAGCCGGAAATGCAGTCCGACTTCAGGGTTGATTTTTTAACTGACATCTGTGCAGGTTCATGCACAGATGTCTATGCAAATTGCCCCCGAAGTTGCCAAAAGTAGTACAGGATAGGGAAACAACTTGAAATCACATAAAAAAAATAAAAATGGGAGGAGGAGGCGGATGTGGAGTAGGAGCCTAGAGGTTGACTAGGCCATGACCGTGGCAGTGTAGGTGGAAGTGGAGGTGGTGGAGGAGGAGATAGCCAACACTGTTTTTTGCGTGTTTGTTTTTTTTTCTAATTGGGGTAGCCCCCAAAATATTGAGACATATTAAAAAAAACAAGTATACCAATGGCTGTGTGAGGCTGGTCTAAACGTCTATTGTGCACAAGGTACAGACAAGTCTTGTGGGTTCCATGCCTGGTTCATTTTAATAAACGTTAGCTTGTCCACGTTGGCAGCTGCGCTTGTCTGTGATAACGGCCCCTGCCGTGCTAAACACACGTTCAGACAATACACTGGCTGCAGGGCAGGCCAGGCCATGTGCCCAATTTGGAGACCCAGAAGTTGAATGGTGCAGACCCATCAGTCAGTACATGTAGGCGTGTGCACACATACTGTTCCACCATGTTGCTGAAATGCTGCCTCCTGCTAAGACATGGCCTATCAGTTGGTGGTGCTGTTTGTTGTGGTGTGCTGCTGACAAAGCTTTTCCACATTTCACCCATGCTAACCCTGCCTTCTGAGGTGCTGGCGGTGCCACAGCTGCGTTGGGACCTATTCCTCCTCCTTCGCCTTCGCCTTGTACTTCCACAGAGCCCCCTGTGTCATTTGGGAATGCCCTCAGCAGCGCGTCTACCAGCGTGCGCTTGTAGTCACGCATCTTCCAATCATGCTCCAGTGAGGGAATTAAAGACGACACATTGTCCTTGTAACGGGGATACAGCAGGGTGGCCACCCAGTAATCGGCACAAGTTAAAATGTGGACAACTCGGCTGTCATTGAGCAGGCACTGCAGCATGTAGTCGCTCATGTGTGCCAGGCTGCCCAGAGGCAAAGACAAGCTGTCCTCTGTGGGAGGTGTATCATCTGTGTCCTCTGTATCGCCCCAGCCACGCTCCAGTGATGCCCAGGAGCTGCGTTGGGTGCCACCCTGCTGTGAACACGGTTCCTCCTCCTCCTCCTCATCTTCCTCGTCCTCCTCATCCTCCAGAACTTGAAATTTTTTTACCTGGCCTATGCTGGTGCAGGAACCCACCCTCCGAGCCACTTGTGAATGACTGGCCTAATATCCATGGAAATGACGCATCTTCCTCCTCCTCTTCCTCCTATGCCGACACATCCTCTTCCATCATCGCCCAAAGTGTTTTTTCAAGGAGACATAGAAGTGGGATAGTAACGCTGAGAACAGCGTCATCAGCACTGGCCATGTTGGTGGAGTACTCGAAACACCGCAATATGGTACACAGGTCTCGCATGGAGGCCCACTCGTTGGTGGTGAAGTGGTGCTGTTCCGCAGAGAGACTGACCAGTGTGTGCTGCAGCTGAAACTGCTCGCACAGTCTCTCCAGCATGTGCAAGCTAGAGTTCCACCTTGTGGGCACGTTGCATAGGAGGCGGTGAGCGGGAAGGCTGAAGTTCCGCTGCAGCGCAGACAAGCGAGCAGCAGCAGGGTGAGAACGCCAAAAGCACGCACAGACGGCCCGCACTTTCTGCAGCAACTCTGACATATCCGGGTAGTTTTTTTCAAATTTCTGCACCACCAAATTCAGCAAATGCGCCAGGCAAGGAATGTGCGCAAACTGGCTAGGCCCAGAGCTGCTATGAGATTTAGCCCATTATCGCACACCACCAGGCCGGGATTGAGGCTCAGTGGCAACAACCACTCATCGGTCTGTTGTTCAATGCCCATCCACAGCTGCTGCGCAGTGTGGGGTTAATCCCCCAAACATATCAGTTTTAAAACAGCCTGCTGTCGTTTCCCCCTGGATGTGCTCAAGTTGGTGGTGAAGGTGTTACGCTGAGCGGATGAGGAGGTGGTAGAGGAGGAGAAGGAAACGCAGTAGGAGGAGGAGGCAACAGGAGGCAAAGAGAAATGCCCTGCAATCCTCGGTGGTGGAAGGACATGCGTCAAATGGCTAGCTGCCACAGGCCCACCCGCCACTACATTTACCCAGTGTGCAGTTAGCGAGATATAGCGTCCCTGCCCGTACTTTCTGGTCCATGTATCAGTGGTTATGTAGACCTTGCCACAGATGGCGTTGCGCAGTGCACACTTAATCTTGTCCCCGACTTGTTTGTGCAGGGACGGGGTGGCTCGCCTGGAAAAGTAGTAGTGGCTGGGAACCATGTACTGTGGGACAGCCACTGCCATCAGGTTTTTAAAACTGTCCGTGTCCACCAGACGGAATGACAGCATTTCAAAGGCCAGGAATTTTGAAATGCTGGCATTCAGGGCCAAGGATCGCGAGTGGGTAGGGGGGTACTTCCTCTTTCTCTCCAGTGTTTGGGAGATGGAGAGCTGTAAGCTTCCATGGGACTGTGTGGAAATGCTTGGTGATGGTGGCGGACATGGTGGCGGACATGGTGGCGGACATGGTGGCGTTGCTGTCACATGATCTGTTTGCTGGGTGGCAGGTGACAATGGCACTGTAGAGGTGGAGGAAGAGTCTGAGGCAGCAGCAGAAGAGGAAGCAGGAGGAGGCCAGGACTTTTCTTGGATTTTGAGGTACTTATTCCACTGCAGTAAGTGCTTTGAATTTAGATGCCTGGTCATGCAGGTTGTGCTCAGGTTTAGAACATTTATGCCTCGCTTCAGGCTCTCATTGCACAGCGTGCAAACCACTCGTGTCTTGTAGTCAGCACATTGTCTGAAGAACTGCCACGCCGGGGAATGCCTTTGAACTGTCTTTGGTGTGCTAGGCACCTGGGTATGGTAGGTAGTAGCAGGCGTACTGTCTAGGGGATGCTCGCTCCACTTTTGCAACTTGCTTCCTCTTTTGCTGTGCTGGTGCCTCTGTGCGACCACCACCTCTTCCTCCAAACTGCACACGTCACTCGCAAGACCCTCATTCCATGTGGGGTCTAGGACCTCATCATCCTCCTCCACATCATCTTCCACCCACTCTTCACCACTGCCCTCCTTTTCAGTCTGCACACTGTGGAAAGCTGCAGCAGTTGGCACCTGTGTTTCATCATCATCAGAGAAGTGCTGCACTGGTGTTTCCATGTCCTCATCCTGCAACAGAAGTAATTGGGCATCAGTGCACTCAATGTCTTCCACTTCTGGGGCAGCGCTATGTGGACGGCCCACAGAAAGCACACCAGGAGAGTCATCAAAAGAGCATAAGAGACTGTTGCATGACTGGGGGCTCAGACTGCTTGGCTGATTTACAAGGGGCTGAGATGATAGACAGATGGCCATGGGGTTCAGGTGCCAACTCTGAGCTTTCATCAAGGGACAGGGTGGGAGACAATGTGAAGGAACTGGAGGCATTGTCAGCCACCCAATCTACTATCCCCTGTACTTGTTCTTGCCTCACCATTTATTGAACTGCATTCGGGCCTACCATATAACGTTGAAGGTTCTGTCTAGTGCTGAGCGAACCCGGACTGTAACGTTCGGGTCCGTACCGAACTTTCGGGTGTCCGTGGCATGGACCCGGACCCGGACATTTCAAAAATCGTTCAGGTTCGGTCTGGGGTTCTGCTATTTTACTCCACGTGTTGAGAAGCTGCAGGGCAGCCAATCAACAAGTGTTTCACTGGGCTTGCAATGTCAGGCCCAAGCGAGTCGTGATCTGTCTTGGAAGTTGCAATATACCATCCGGGCTTACGTCAAGTTATTTACCACTCCGTTCTTGTTCATGTCCCCTATCATCTAACCCACCGACTGTTACGGAGGTCAAGGAAGTGTAACAGAGGGTGGGACAGGGAACTACTTTCGAGTCTCAACCGTGGACTTGGGGTACCGGTAGACAGATAGTAGAGTCGGGGAACATTTAGTCGGTTCGTCAGACTCGGGGGTCAGTACGTTGTCAGA
>BLSH010494968.1:32016-52866 GCA_018402905.1 Glandirana rugosa | reverse complement strand
CTGTGTAAATGTCATTGGCAGTGAAGGGGTTAACCAGCAGGGGGCAGTGAAGGGGTTAACAAATGTTCCCTGGGTGTGTTCTAACTGTGGGGGGGCAGGGCTGGCCGGGACATAACAGATCTAACTGATCCCAGTGACAGGGATCAGTAGATCTGGTATGTCCCCTGTCACAGAACGGGGAACCGCCGTGTTTACAACGGCGGTTCCCCGTTCTGAGGCTCCTGAAGGAGATCGGCGGGTCCGGGCGGACATCGAGTCCGCCCGAGGCACGGGCACGCGCGCGCAGCGTGCGGCGCGCGCGTGCGCGCGCCGCTGCTGCCACTAGGGGGCGCGCGAGGAGCGCGCACAGGGGGCGACGTCCATGGACGTCGTCCCGGCATTCCAGATCCGCGCTGGAGCCGTACTATGGCAATAGCGCGGATCTGGAGTGGTTAAAGCAACAGCTGGAACCTTTCCCTATAGAACTTGGAGATGATTTTAGAACAATATTCTGTCCCTTAAAGCAACAGCCGGAACCTTTCCCTATAGAACTTGGAGATGATTTTAGAACAATAATCTGTCCCTTAAAGCAACAGCTGGAAGCTTTCCCTATAGAACTTGAAAATGATTTTAGAACAATAATCTGTCCCTCTAAGCAGTAGACTCTACCTAGTCCAGTCAGATCATTCTGTGCAGCAGGATGAGGTCTGCAATCTGTCCCTCAAAGCAGCAGTACTAGTAATCTCTACCTAGTCCACAATCAGATCGTTCAGTAATGCAGGATGAGATGTTATATAATATATGCAATCTGTCCCTCACAGAGCCAGCAACATCCTCTCCCTAAACTAGCCTGAGAGCATATGACATGCAGCATGGTGACTCCAGCCCCATATAGAGGCTGGGTCACATGATGCACTGGCCAATCACAGCCATGCCATTAGTAGGCATGACTGTGATGGCTTCTAAGGGCAAACCAGTGAAACACTTGTTGATTGGCTGCCCTTGGCAGCTATTCAACATGTGGAATCAAATACCAGAACCCCGAACTCGAACCCAAACTTTTTTTGAAAAGTCCGGGTTTGGGTCCGGGTCCCGGACACCCCAAAGTTCGGTACGGACTCGAACTTTACAGTTCGGGTTCGCTCAACACTAGTCATACTAAGAAACTTCCTCTCCCATGTAATTTTGATACACAATGGCTAACAATATTCATATTTTATCATGGAATACATGAGGATTGGGTCCTTCATTGATACCCTCCCTGGTATTTAATGTCCTATGTAAACACTACCCACATCTAATTTGATTATAAGATATTCATTTAACTGGGGCCAGGGCTTTAACACTCAAGCATCCTTGGATCACTAGATAATTACATGTGACCCATAATTCTTAGTCCAAAGGCAATCAAACCTGATTACCAAAATTCTTCTGTGTGAGGTAATGGAGGTTAAATCATATACAGATCAGGCGTTTTTTGATCCATAAACTGCTCTGTCTCCAAGATTAAGCCCTTGGTGGGGTGAAACACATTAGAGCGGGACGTATACATGAAAGATTATAATATATGTTGCAAATCCTCTATGTCTGGTATTACATCCTAACTTCTAATATTATTTCCTTGCTTCCCAACTAAGATACATAAAAGGTTGGCTATGTCCCTCCCAATATAACTCATATACAGCAACAGAGGTAGCCATAATGACTTCATATGAATCTCTGTGTAATTTGATATACAGAAAAGACCTGTACTGCCTCCAGGTACCCAAATTAGTAAAACTTCTCTCAAAATCTTTTCTCAAATGATTACATTTTTTTCTCAAGATGACTGGTCTAACTCCCCCAAATAATCCAATTTGGGTCAACCCCTCCCTGCTGCACTACCTCCCTATTCTCTGATTGGAATACTGGCATTATAGTATGCATGCACTATTAAATGCCTGCATTAATAACTTTAATATGGAACATGTAACTCTATGACTAAAATGGCGGAAAATATCCTCATTCCAAGGAAACCCTTTACTTCATACAGTCCTAACAAGCCACCAATATTAAATATTGCTTTTACGTATAAGAGCTTTAGAAAAACTACTTATAATGTCCAGGCCAGGCAAATTGGTTTCATCTATCATTTGGCCATATTGGGCACCAAAACAGCTACATTTGACCATTCTAAAGAGAGATGGGTACTCTATATACTGAAGTTCATGTAGGAGAATTGGAGGAGAGGCGGCAGGAGTTACAATCTTAAAACAAACTATTTGTACCATGTTGTACAACTAACTAATCATAGATCACTAGCATTGCCAAATAATTGGCAGTTATAAATCCAAAATGTTGTGATGAGTAGTGATATCACTATTCATTGTGACATTATTCAATTTACAACTGTCGGTTATTTGGCAATGGAGATTGAGGAATTATTTCACATACTGTATATGTACAATCTTTTCTCAGATAAGGACAAGGTCACACAACTCAAACTGTTTAACCACTTAAGGACCGGAAGTATTTACCAACTTCCTGACCGGGCCATTTTTTGCGAAACAGCACTGCGTCATTTTAACTAACAATTGCGCAGTCGTGCAACGCTGTACCAAAACACAATCAATGTCCCTTTTTTTCCCACAAATAGAGCTTTCTTTTGGTGGTATTTGATGACCTCTGCGTTTTTTATTTTTTGCGCTAGAAACAAAAAGGGACCGGCAATTTTGAAACAAAATCAATTTTTTTTTACTTTTGCATCTACAAAATAGGGGATAGATTTATAGCATTTTTATTATTTTTTTTTACTAGTAATGGTGGCAATCAGCGGTTTTTAGCGGGACTGCAACATTGCGACGGACAGATCGGACACTTTTGACATTTTTTTCGAACCACTGACATTTATACATGGATCAGAGCTAAAAATAGCCACTGATTACTTTATAAATATCACTGGCAGGGAAGGGGTTAATACTAGTGGTGATCAAGGGCATAAATGTATTCCCTGGGAGGCGTTTCTAACTGTATGGGGGCTGGGCTGACTGCAGGAGAGAGATCGCTGTTCCCGATTACTGGGAACAGATGATCTCACTCAACTCCCTGACAGAACAGGGATCTGCTTTGTTTACACTGGCAGATCCCCATTCTTTCACTGTGGGGAACGATCGGACCAGTGGACATCAGGTCCAACCCACCCGCTGATTGGTTCCCCTGCTTTGCAGTGGACACGCACACACGCACACACAGTGGCTCGATGTACAATGACAGAGATTTGCGGGAACGAGCCACATTGCCGCAGTCAAATGAAGGTAGGCCATTGTTAAGTGGTTAATCAGATTTAATATACTTCAGTAAAATCATATTCCCTAGGTTTACATGCCCATCAGTCCTGCTTCAAGGGCTGCCAGGAAGAGACAAGACAAGCAAGAAGAGGAATACAGTTTCTATGGGTAACTAGTAACTAGTGCAAGATACACTGCAGCCAGTCATGAAACGTGGTACTTGGTGTAGGTGACAGGTCCTTTCATACGCCAGAAACCATCATGAACCACTTTGAATGACTTTAGACCAGGCTTGAGATAGTTTGACAACTTTTACTGTACTTCTCACTGCAAAAAGACAATGAGCATAGGTCAAAACCTAAATTGACTAAAAGGTGATTGCTCAGGCATACCATTACAGGTGTTAGTTCAAAGCTGGTGATACCCAATGACTGGTAGGGGGAGATTTAATAAAATCTGGTGCAGCTGTGCATGGTAGACAATCAGTTTATAACTTCAGCTTGTTCAATTAAGCTTTGACATTAAAACCCGGAAGATGATTTGTTTCTATGCAGCACTGCACCATATTTTGCACTCTCCAGTTATCGTAAATAACCCTGTAGTGTCCACTGGAACACCAGCATCTTGTACTGATTACATACTGATTCTTGAGTTTCCGGATTACATGAACTGTAATGTTTATTCATTCTCAAGCTCTCACCGGACCCCCTCTTTAACTAGACCTTCCCCTATTTATGTACTGCACCGGGTGGAAGGCTGCCCCAAGACCATAAAGCCTGGAACTGCTGCTCTAATAGTTAACCCTTTTCCAAGCCTGGACAAGCTACCAAACTCATACAAAGAAACCCACACTGTAGGCAACCTGCCCACATGCTAATCTTCTCACTTTAATACTAGAAAAAACTTACCCAGAACAAGCATGCACCCAGTTAAGTAAAATTGCAAAACGTATGATCTGGATCTTTGTTTCAGGTGAGTGACTCAAAAAGTATTGGAATCATAGAATCAGAATGAGATCCAGATGACTAACACATTCAAAAGGAGACAGACATGGCAGCTTCCATAGTTCTGTAAGCACAGTTTTACTTTAATGATGTGGGTGCACATTATAAAAAGATATAGCTATATTACCAGGAAAAGGAAGTACATTTTTGAAAAAAAAGTCTTTACAAAAAAAAGAAGAAATACAGTACTGGTATTATTATGTGTGCTTAAAAAAGAATGACCTTCTCACAAAGGGAATGTGCTCTCACTTTTCTTTTTGTATCTGACTTGCTTTTCAGACAGCTCTGTTGTTTTATCTTTGAACAAATAATGTGTTTAATAGCTTTGTGAACAGTCAGTTTTGTTGTATTCTTGTTAATATGCCATTAATGTAATTGTATTACAAGAATATTTGCTTTTTTAAGTTTTCCTTAATTTTTTTAACTAGCATTAAAGCTTGCTGTCTGCGTGTGTTATAGTCTATTTATGAAGTGAAGGATGTTCGTTGGTGTCATGCAGTGTAAGACAATCTTTTAACCTGACAAGAAACACACACCGTTGCCTCACACCTACAGTTTACTCATTGCCTTGTATCTTGTTTTTATCCCTCATACTCTTCTTTCTATTGTTTCTTGTTCTTGCTGCAATTTTCTGTGTTACTGTCTGGAGTTGCCATGGAACATTTTATTATTAGGATTAACTACCCTTATTCCATCTTTTACTTATTACAGCACCACAAGACATGATGTCACTATATAAAGCAATAAAAATAATATAAAACTTTACAAATTATATGTGCCCTTTAGAAGAAAATGTAAAAGAAAACCTGGAGGAATGTCAGAAACAGCATTCACATTATAGCATTTATATTTAGAAACATCTCCTCTCTATATGGTGTATATAGTACAAAAGAGCACATACACACATATCTGTTTTTTATGTTCTGCTATTTTTACCTTTCAGTGAATGGATACATTTTTGGAAGTATTTCTTTAAAAGAGAAGTAAAAGGTTTTTTTCCCCTATTATACCGAGAACCGAGCGATCAAACACTGCTGATGGCTCAGTTCTCACAGCTCCCCGAGCGGAGAGCTGCTGACTGACAATCAGAAGCTCTCCGCTCTGCTCGCCCATGCTCATTGGATTGCTGAGCTGTGGAGGGGCAGGGAGCGGCCATCTCAGGCTCTCTGAGAGGCTGAGATGGGTGTCAGTCCAGGCACCTGGCAGATCCAGACTCCGTGGTCAGGATGACACAGTGCCTGGACGGACATCCTTGATGTTAGCAGAGAGCAAATTTCAGTCCGCTCTCTGCTGAAAACGGGTCACAGGAGTGCAAAACGAATTGCACTCCTGTGATCCATAGGAGAAGCCCAGCCAAACGAGCCAAAATAAGCATTCATATGTAGCGAATATATATATTTTTGTAAAAGGCAGTCCCAGTGGGTCAAGGGCATGGTTTGTAAGGGGTGTACATGCCATCTAGTGTCCTGTACATTATTAGGTAGGGGCAGTGGGTTAATAGTGGGACACACCCTGTCACACTTGTTAAATAGGATTGTAGTAGAAAGGAACTGGGGGACAGTGTTTTCAATCTGTGAGATGTAGCAGACTGAGACTGTGCTTGAATATGGACCAGAACCCTATCCAGCATACAACTAGAAGGCAGACAGCATACCCACACAGTTGTCATACTGGGACCAATAGCTGTGACTGTACAGCCTCTGCATCCAAATAGACATGAATGGATGTGGATGCATTGAACATCCGGGGGAAACTTTGCAGGCAAAGAAAGCCCTTTATAAGAACAGACCCAGGCTAGAGTAGGGACCTGGCTTAAACACTAAATGGAGCCCTTTGGTGTTTGGATAGATAAGCCCATGTAATTGAGGCTTAATAATTTTATTGCTGTTTTTGTTGTCTTTCTAATAACCCCTGAAAAGGTGCACTCTGTGACTACTTCTGGTTTATAGAAAAATAAAATTGAATCAGAAGAGTCCTTAAAGGCATAGTTCTCCTATACCAAACAACTGACTATAAAGGTAAAGGGTGTCTGTAGATAAAAAGAAACTGTGCAGCTTTGACCAAAGATGATTTTGTTTCCTGTAGGTGTAGGCCATTTACTTACTTCCTGAAGCCTGACTGAAAAAACCCTTGTTGCTAGGATATTGCTAGGAGACTACTAGCTGTTACTGCTCACCTCCACCATCACAGGAGCAAGATCTTTCTCCAACTCATACCCCCTCACATGTGCTTTCTCTCTGGGATCACCATTTGAGAGCTCATTCCTGTGAAGGTGAGGGTGAACAGTAACAGCTGGGAGTCTCTTAGCAATGTCCTTGCAACAAGGCAGGATGGGATGATGCAATCTCTGTGTGTTTTCAGCCAGGCTTTAGCAGGTATGTAAATGGCCTACACCTATAGAAAGGGCATTATTCAACTTTGGTCAAAGCTGTGTAGTTTGTCTTTATCTATAAACACCACTTAACAGCATAGGAGGTTTTTGGTAAAAGCGAACTAGACTTTTAAGCACATCTTGCTGTGCATACTACCTCTGGATTGCCTCCCATTGTCAATGAAATCAGCATTGATAATGACAGAAGAGTATGGTAATACCCTCCAAGTGACACAGTGCCACCAGTATGGTGTCTTCAATTGACAAATTGGTGACATTCACAGTATGGTTGTATACATGGCATACCCTTTGATAATTATGGGACTGTAGCTTATTTTTTACAAGGGCTTTAGGTTAGTGAAACACTCCTACCTTCAAAACATTGCAAGCATTTGTACAACAGATCATTAGACACAATAGGGTGACCACATAAACCAAACAGCTACTAAAGGTTGATCAAAAGTTAATCTTACTGCGTAGTGTATATACAGCATGTGTACTCTTTGGATAATAGCTTACTTTATTGCAATATGTGTCACCCAAATATACAGTTAGGTCCATATATATTTGGACACAAGCACAATTTTAGTTTTTTTTTTTGGTATTTGCCAAAACATATTCAAGCTATAGTTTTATAATGGATATGGGCTGAAAGTGCACACTCTCAGATTTAATTTGAGGGTATGTACATGCAAATCAGAGGAAGGGTTTAAGAATTACAGCTCTTAAGAATAGCCACCCCCCCTTTTTCAAGGGACCAAAAGTAACTGGACAATTGAATCAAGCCTGTTTCATAGCCAGGTGTGGGCTACTACTCCATTATTTCTTCATCAATTAAGTTGATTCTAAATCCTCGTACACACGGTTCGACTATCGCATACAACAGGTCGTACTCACGACCGTTGTATACGGAAACGATCGTTCGTATGCGCGATTTTGAGCAGCCGACATACGACGGTCGTACAAGGAAGTTGTATGAGCAGACTAGAAAACTTGGTCGTACCAACAAGCTCTCATACGACCGTTGTATCGTGTGTACAGAGCAGTTGGTACAACAAAGTTGTATTGTGCAAAACACGCATGCTCCGAAGTCAGGAATGGCCGGATGCTAATTACATGCACCTGAACGTTCTTCTGTGGACGTACGATCGTGTAGTGCAGTCAGTATGGTGCATAAAACAGCCAACATACAATTCGACATGATCGTACATGCGATCGTCGAATCGTGTGTACGGGGCATAAGTGTGGTATTAGCATTTGGAATCTATTGCTGTGAACCTACATCATGTGTTCAAATTAAACAAATCCATCAGAGAGATAGAAGCAACATTAGAAGTGGTCAAATCAACAGTTGGGTACATTCTGAGGAAAGAAGAATGCACCAATGAGCTCAGCAACATAAAAAGGCCTGGACGTCCATGGAAAACAACAGTGGTGGGTGATCACAGGATCCTCTCTATGGTAAAGAAAAACCCATTCACAAAATCCAGAAAAGTGAAGGACACTCTCCAGGAGGTGCACGTATCATTGTCAAAGTCTACAATCAAGAGAAGACTTCACAAGAGCAAATACATTGGGTTCACCACAAGGTGCAAACCATTCATAAGCCTGAAGAATAGAAAAGCCAGATTAGACTTTGCCAAAAAACATTTAAAAAAGCCAGACCAGTTCTGGAAAAGCATTATTTGGACGGATGAAACTAAGATTAACCTGTACCAGAATGACGGGAAGAAAAAAGTGTGGAGAAGACTTGGAACAGCTCATGATCCAAAGCACGCAATGTCATCTGTAAAACATGGTGGAGGCAGTGTGATGGCATGGGCATACATGGCTCCCAGTGGCACTGGGTCATTGGTGTTTATTGATGATGTGACAGAAGACAGACGACAGAAGCGGCCGAATGAATTCTGCAGTGTTTATAGATATACTGTCAGCTCAGATTCAGCCAAATGCAGCAAAGTTGATTGGACAGTGCTTCACAGTACAGATGGAGAATGATCCAAAACACACTGCAAAAGCAGCCCAGGAGCTTTTGAATAGGGATGGGACGGCGGTTTGAGTCAAACGTATTTCGAACGTAATTGTTGAATTGAGAACATTATGGGGCGTTCACAGCGACTTTGCCACCGCGTAGCACCCCATAATGCATTGCCGCAGATGACGCGCACAGCTCCTCCTCCATGGGAGGGCTGCGGCCATCTGCGCTGGCTTTGTGTTGACGTTCTATTTATAGTGCAGGGTGGGGCCAGCGGGTGATGTACGGGTGACCGCGGCTCCTTCTGACGTCATGTGGCATCAGAGGGGCGGGTCACTCAATTACATCACTGGATGGCCCCTCCCTTCACGATAAATAAGATGTCAAAGCAAACAGAGCTCAGTCTGTGAGAGCCCTCCCATGGAGGCAGGGCCGGCTCTACCACTAAGCGGAGTAGGCGGCCACCTAGGGTACACTGCCACCTAGGGCGCCTGGCCACTGTTAATCTGTCACTGGCTGCTCTGCATTGATTCATGTAAAAACTGACACTGTCTGGCTAAGATAATGAGATTGTATTATCACATGCAAATTGCAAATGCATTTGCAAATGTATTTAGAAATGGTGACTGATCTGCCAAATACCCCCCTCAGCCCCCACCCCCCTTGAGGCTGTATTTGATGGGCACAGGTGAAGCTGTATTTGATGGGCACAGGTGAGGCTGTATTGATTGGTGCTGGTGAAGCTGTATTTGATGGGCACAGGTGAGGCTGTATTGATTGGCGCTGGTGAAGCTGTATTTGATGGGCGCTGGTGAGGCTGCATTTGATTGGCGCTGATAAGGCTGTGCTGGGGAAAGGGGGTGGGGTCAGGGGTGGAGCCGGGGTGGGCGGCAAAATTATGTTTCACCTAGGGTGTCAAAAATCCTTGCACCAACCCTGCATGGAGGAGGAGCTGTTTGTTTTTTTTTTTTTTTTCGGGTCCGTCGCTCACCGTGCTGGACAATGTATTACAACGGGGGGCACTTATTTTTCTTTGTTCTTTTTTAATAAAGGACTTGTCCCTAATTGTCTCCTGTGGTTTTTTCTTCTTTTGACACTTTTTGGTGAATTTGTAGGGGTGCGATGTACCCGGTACTAATTCACATGGGGGGGTCGGGATATGGGGCCCCCCTTATTAAAGGGGGATCCAGATTTCGATAAGCCCCCTGCTCGCAGACCCCCACAACCACAGCCCAGGGTTGAGGGGAAGAGGCTCTTGTCCCCATCAACATGGGGACAAGGTGCTTTGGGGTGGAGGGCGCAGTGCCCCCCCGCCCCAAAGCACCCATTCTCCCCATGTTGAGGGCATGTAGTCTGGTACAGCTCAGGAGGTGGGGGGCGCTCGCTCATCCCCCCCTATCCTGGCCAGGCCAGGTTGCATGCTCGGATAAGTGTCTGGTTTGGATTTTAGGGGGAATCCCACGTCAATATTTTTTTAAATATTGGCGTGGGGTTCCTGAGGGGCCTTTTTTGGACTGGGGGGGACCCCACACAATTTTTTTCAGTGATTTTTCTGTATACTCCTGGGAGCTGGCAATACATTACAGCCGCAATAATAAATGACAATTTTTCCTTTGGAAATGTCATTTTGCTCTAGCTATGTTCTAAACATCACAGAGGTGCGCCCTTTTACAGACAGACTAAGGGACCCCCCCAGGCATGATATTTAAAGGACTATTTCATTTTTATTGTTTCACTTTAAGCATTATTAAAATCACTGCTCCTGAAAAAACGATTGGTTTAAAAACTTTTTTTTGCATCGATACATGTCCCCTAGGGCAGGACCCGGGTCCCCATACACTTTTTAGGTCAATAACTTGCATATTAGCCTTTAAAATGAGCACTTTTGATTTTTCATGTTTGGGTTCCATAGACTTTAACGCTGTTCGAATGTACACACCAATTTTTTGCCTGTTCGCATGTTCTGGTGCGAACTGAATTGGCCCATCCCTGCTTTTGAAGCAAAAGAGGTGGAATAGTCTGCAATAGCCGAGTAAATCACCTGATCTCAACCCAATTGAGCAGGCATTTCACTTGCTGAAGGTAAAACTAAAGACAGAAAGACCCACAAACAAAGAACAACTGAAGACAGCTGCAGTTAGAGCCTGGTAAAGCATCAGAAAGGAGTAAACCCAGTCTTTGCTAATGCCCATGGGTTCCAGACATCAGGCAGTAAAGGATTCTCAACAAAATATTTGAAATTAACATTTTATTTATATTCATTTGTTCAATCACATTTGAGCCCCTGAAGATGGGGGTGCTGTGTATAAAAATGGCTGCAGTTCCTAAAATTTGTACTTGATATTTAAAGTTCAGACTTCCATCTTTATTTTAAGGGGTTGGATTGTTTTGTTTTAACTTTATTCTGGTGGCATACGGAGACAAAAGTATGAAAATTGTGCCTGTGTCCAAATATATATGTACCAAACTGTATATATATATATATATTTAACATATCAATGAATGATTGCGCTCATTTTGGAGGATTCTCGATATCCAATTCACTACTACTCAGGAAAGTCCATATGATCCTGCAGTGGTGAGGAACCTCTCCATATCATGGAATTTTTAATATTTTGTATATTACACATTTGATGCTAGTTCTTTAAAATCCAAGTGAAAGTTATGCATCACCAATATTGCCATTGTAGGTAAGAGTTTTTTGCTTTATCTTAGATTGTGGATGCTGAAATGATAAATATTATTCAGACATGTAGTTTGAAGCAGTGGTGGCCCACCAACAGGGGGCGCATGGGCAGCGCCCTCCTCCCCTAAGCTAGTCATGAGAACAAAAAAAATTGTCCTCTAAGAGTGCCATGAGCCAGATACAGTGTCTACATTAATTTTTTACTTCTTGCAGTCAGCTGACTGCATCTGAGAAGCTTCATTGGTGTGTGGGTTAAGAGTGTGTTGGGGCATAAATGACACACTCGCACTCTGCACTGATTTGCTCCTGAGGCTCCCTGTGCTGTTTTATTGGCGAGTTCGACGGTGGGTGTGGGCGGTGCTTTTATAGCACCGCATCACTTCTGCTTTCCCATCACTGTGTGGAGTCTGGAGTCTGGTATGGTAAAATGAGCCAGGCCTGAGCATTGCCTCTGCCCCCTCTGTGATTCCTCCTTGCTCCTCTGGTAAGCTAAAATAAGCTGAATCATGACGGTGCCACGGGCCTCAGAGGCTCAGACACAAATGATGATTTATTCACATACTGTCTGACACTGAAGGCCTCTGTTCCACACGCACTGTCTTCCCATTCCAATCCCAGTGCTTCTCTCTCTCTCTCTCCACTCCGCCTGACCTGAGTCAATTGGTGAGGTTAAGAAGTCTCTGAGGCTATGAAGGGGGGTGAGGCTGAGCTGTATACCTTGATCTGTATAACCTAGGCTGTATACCCTGAGCCGTATACCCTGATCTGTATACCCTGATCTGTATACCATGAGCTGTATACCATGAGCTGTATAACCTGAGCTGTATAACCTGAGCTGTATACCCTGATCTGTATACCATGAGCTGTATACCATGAGCTGTATACTCTGTACTGTATACCCTGATATGTATACCCTGAACTATATATCCTGAGCTGTATACCATGAGCTGTATAACCTGAGCTGTATACCCTGACCTGTATAACATGATCTGTATACCCTGAGCTGTATACCCCGATCTGTAAGGCTGAGCTATATACCCTGATCTGTGAGGCTGAGCTATATACTCTGTCCTGTGATGTTGAGCTGTATACTCTGTTCTTAGATGCTGGATCTGTATACTGTGCCCTGTGATGCTGGGGCTGTATACTCTGTCCTGTGATGCCAAGCTGTATACTCTGTCCTGTGATGCCAAGCTGCATACTCTGTCCTGTGATACTGGGGCTGTATACCCTGTCCTGTGATGCTGGGGCTGTATAGTCTGTCCTGTGATGCTGGGGCTGTATAGTCTGTCCTGTGATGCTGGGGTTGTATACTCTGTCCTGTGATGCTGGGGCTGTATACTCTGTCCTGTGATGCTGAGCTGAATACTCCTTATACCATGGGTGGAAGCAAGTGGAATACAGGGGGTGGAGTGGGTGGATTCTATAAAGGGTGGGGCCTATAGAAAGTGAGAGGGGTCAAAAATTAAGGGTGGGGTCTGGCACCCCCAACCCTAAAACTTCATCAGCCATTACTGGTTTGAAGACATGAACCTCTCCATTTGTACATATGGATATTTAAACCCCCAACCATACATAATTATATATAAATGCATCAGTGGTACACTACATTGGTAGTGGTGTATTTAAATAAGTGGCTTTTAATATAAATGTTTATATGACATAGTTCTCCCTTTTGTTTTGTTTTGGACTTGGGCCATGGTAGCTGCAAGTTATAGTTCTACATTTTTCTGCATCAGGTTTAGCATTGTATTACACTGTATAATAGCTTTTTAAATGTCAAAGCTGAACTTATGGAAGATATAAAAAAAACACAATTACAATTATTTAAGTTTTCATTAAAAAATACTATTCAATGTATTTTTAAATAACAGCAACATTTTCAGGCATCCCTACATACATATAGCAAGATAGCCAGAAAGACAGAAAGAGTTTTACTATTCTTCAATGTGATTAACCCCATAAAAATCAAATGGAACAAAGTACTAATACTACATAACAAAAGATACAAAGGTAGAAAACGAAATCAACACAGATCAAGCTCACCCAGGATCCACTCGGACCTCTGCAACTACCTAAAATAAAAAAGCACAATTGAAACTATGAATATACAATGTCCCTAATTGATGATGTGATTGGTGATTATGAATTTCAACTCAGTAGGTCTTGATTTATTAAAGGCATATAAGTGGTTCACTTTGCAAGGGAATATTCCCCAGAGCTTCAAGGGTGTGGTGACATATCACTTTACAAAGAATACCCAACCACATGAAAGGAGAATAAAAAAAAAGTTCAACTTTTGCTTGCACAGGAGTGGATGACAGAAGTCATCAGAGCAGAGCAGAGCTTCTCCGCATTTACTGAGCTCTGCAACATCCAATATATTTACCACATGAGGTTGCTTTTAATGCCATTAGCAATGCTGTGTCACCCAATCTCTCACTTTCTACTTAGATGCTTTTTTTTTACCCATTTCCAATGTACCATACAGTTTTATGAGTGACCCGTGCACTTCAGCAGGTGCAAAACATAGGCAGCCATATGCCCAGGGGCCTCACAACACAACAGTGCCTGCTAGCTAAGCAAGGACTCCGGTCAAGGTCCCTTTTGGAACGGGGCTCAGCAATTTTGTTAGATCATGATACAACCCCCAGATGACAGACTTGCCAGCAAAGCACCATGTTTCTGTCACAGTACTCTGTAGCCTAAGAAACAAAGTCTGGCAGATAACACAAAGTATTCTGAAGTCAGCTTTGCAAAACAGCAAAACAATTAAATAAAAGAAGGAACAAAATCCTATACCTAAAATTATCTAAATTCTCTTACCTGATTTTACATTCTAGCAAAAGAAAAAAAAAGTTTTAAAACCCAGCTATTATTTGTTGGTGCTTTATTATTGATCATTAAGCATGTAAATATGAAACTTAAAACTGAATAACCACTAAAATCAATTATGTCGATATAAATATTCACAGTTTATTAAACTTGAAGGATATATGACTTCAACTCACGTTTTCTATTTCTACAGAAACTCAATAACCTGTCACAACATGTCATTCTGGTAATATTACTTCTTAATTATAGTCATATTTTCAACATGAGTGTTAAACAAGAATCGTTCCGCGATATACTGCTACAGAGAGAAGAAAGTGACATGGTTACTATATTAGGGTGGCATACCTTGTCATTTTGCATATCATGTGATTATAGAAATTTATTCTAAGCAATTAAAATGAAATATATACTGCACAGTCTGGGCAAATCTGGGCAATGTGAATGTGAATACCTTTCTATGAGTAGAAATATCTGCTAAGTAAATAATCTGCTAAGTTCCTGCTAATCCAGTATCATTTGTAGGCGGTGTGATAATTTCAGCAGTATTTGAAGCTATTTAATGGAATAAAAGCATTTCAAAGAAAACATGATGGCTACTTTTACTTTCAGTAAAATTAAAGTCCCTATAGCCACCTTTAAGAACATACTGATAAACTGACTATAATGACACTCCAAAGCCACCTGAGAAAATCAAATCAGTCATCTCTGTTTTGGTGAAAATATAGCTAAATATGACACCTAGGCTGGGTTCACATATCTGCACAGCGGTTTGCAGTCCGGTGTCCTGTGCGTTTCGGCTTTCCTGATTCAGGTGTAATTTAGTTTTTTTTGGGCTGTATCCGGTCCTACGCGTTACGTCACAGGGCCCCGAGGAAGTCACGTGATGTGACGTAACACGTAGGACCGGATAGAGCCCAAGTCGGAAGCACAGTGAGAGACGGCGGTGCTGTTTTTATAGTTTTTATATGCGTGGTGTTTTTTACTTCATGTAAGCAGCCAATTTTACATTTTAATAAACGGCTTTGGCATCGCTATATCACACTATGGGAGCTTGTCTTCTCTATCCCTGAGGGGGAGTTCCGCCAGTAGTTACTGACTATTGCAACTGAGAGGAACCTGTGAGGAATTTGAGAGGAAAGAACCGAGGGAAGAGCGCCCCCTAGGTGGGAGGACCACATAACACAAGCTAGTGGCATCTAGCTAAAGGCGCATATACTGCGCCCTAGAGGTGAGAGTTCTGTGAGCACATTTAGAAGAGCACCGTCACACAGAGTCCCCCTGGTGGTGTTTGAAGATATCTACCAGATAGACTCTCATGAATTTTTTGCACAACTCCAAGCACTTTATTCTACTATTTTCCAACTCGTCTTGAGCACTCACCCTGACACGGAATTAACTCTATAGGACTGAAGAATTGTTTTATTTACTTACGGACTTTATATTCATGCTTTACTTTTGCACTAAGTCACTTTATTTATGATACTGTTTCACTTTGTGATGTGTATTTATACAGTATGCTAGTTGATGATATAATTTAAAAGCACTTAGTCACGACTTAGATAAGCACTTTATATCAGTTTTATTTCAGATTGTATACAGATATTGTACAAATATAACCGTATCCTCCATACACTAACAGCGCAGTACCCCATTATAAAGCTAATTTATCTTTAATGTTCACTGCTAAAGCATTAAAGTTAAAGTTGCTTAAGTTTTACCCCCCCCCCCCGCTCCTAATGAAAATTAAATGCATTATGAACCTTCCTATCTGAACCTTGTGTTATTCACCTGCATAAGATGTGCATTGATCATGTAGTTTTAAGCCATAGGCATAGGGGGATTGATCAGCCATGACACTACAAACTGCCGCCACAACACATGTGAGCCTACAGTTCCAAGGTAGGGCAAACAAATAGCACAGGGAATATAACTACATTAATGCCTAGTTAAAACAATGAAAATATTAGAAAGTGTAGCACTACCCTCTAAGGAGCCGCTGAGTTTTTGGGTCCACCTATTCCTGTACAGCCAGGCAACATGCACTTTCCAACTTGCACCCAGACACAGAAAACCAGCCCATGGGCTTGTTTTTGTTGTTTTATTGGGGGAAAACAACTTGGATAAGGATGCCCAACTTGCTTGGTAGAACAACTTGAAGACAAACTGCCTTCACTATGTACACAAAAATGCACATCTTGGACTGTACTCCCTCTGGAATAATAGCAGTCTTTCAGTAGTAAAGTTTCCTCTCTTCAGGAGCTCTGTCATGTACCTTGAAGGTGAGCATGCCTCTGACTCAGGGCCCCTGATAGAGCAAACAGGAGGCACGGGAGTGCAGAAGTGCCTGGCAGGGTCGCTGGCAGAGGAGCAGTTCTGAAGTTCCTGATGACACTGATAGATTACCAGTAAGACAGGAAGTCCAGACAGCTGACAGATGTTCCAAGGGGATTGGAACTCAGGCAAGTACAGGCAGGCTGTGTCATACACAGAGGTACTGGAACCGATGCGTAGGCAAAGTCAAGATACAAGCCGAGTCAGTAACGTGCATGCAGCGTGGTAACCGGAGAAGGCGGGTGCAAAGTCAAGGACAAGCAGGAGTAGTCAGAGGCAAGCTGTAATACCTTGACCGGAAATCAATCCTGGCACCTGGTGTTCTTGGGTTGGTTCCCTACTGCCTGAGCCACTGGGGAGCTCCTATCTGTGTAGAGCCCTTGTTATCTACTGCTTCGTGGTAATGAACTCTGAATCTGCACAGTGGCCACCTGTAGACTGTCACCTGATCTAGTAACCTATAAACCTTCACTTCCCCTTCCTGTCCCTGCCCTAGTACAAGGTTCTACTTCCTGCTTGTGGCATACCATATTGTATTCCTTGTTGCTGACTTCTGCTTGTTACCAACTTTGCTTTTTGGACTACTGTTTTGGATTACACTGATCGTGGTTGCCGACTATGCCTATCCCCGACACCACCTTTCAGAACACTCCGTGGATTTCTGCCTTGGTTTGGCGACTCAGACTGTTTTTGATTGCCCTTTTCTTCTGCCTGGCTACGCAAACCTGACACAAGCTGGGTCAAACACAGGAACAGATTCAAATCACAGGTAGCAGGGATCACAGGAAACGCTGTAGATCAGACAGCACTGATGCTGTTTACAAGCCTGGTTTAATAGTCTGGCATCGGGACTCATTTCTTAAATGATTGGATCAGTCTTTTAGCATGAATATTGCTTTCAGGCTCCTGCAAGTTTTCCTCTGGCCCATACCCCTTCCACTTGATCAACAATTGAACTTGATTGTTCCTCTTTCTACAGTCCAGAATTGTTTCACCCTCAAATTGTTCTTCCCCGTTAACTATTACAGGTTCCGGTGGACCAGTATTTTGTCAGGTTTTGACTGGGTCATGTAAAAAACAAGGTGAATCTTGAATCAGTCCGGCAACTCTAGTTCATAAGCCACATCGTTAATTTTTCTCTTCACTGGAAAGGGCCCCACAAATTTAGGACCCAGTTTTCTTGAAGGACATGCCAAGCTTAAGTTTGCTGTGGATAACCATACTGGATTACCAGGTTCTAGGATTAATTCTCCTTGTTTTTTTTCTTATCAAACATTTTCTTGTTGTACTCTTGTGTCTTAGCCATTGTTTCCTGCAACAGTTTGTTATTTGTACTGAAGAAGTTCATTATTTCGAGAACAGCTGGTACTGAACATTCTGGAATGGTTTTAGGCAAGAATGATGGATGGAACCATAATTGGCAAAGAATGAGGCCTGTCTTGCGGCAGAGTGAGAAGCGTTACTGTAGGCAAACTCACTAAAGGTAACAGTGAGACCCAGTCATCCTGAGAAAAAGAGGAGAAGCAGCGTAGGTATTGTTCAAGAGTTTGATTGGTTCTTTCCGTCTGTACATTTGTCTGTGGGTGATATGCAGAGGAGGAGAATAGATCAATATCCAGAGACCCACATATTGCCTTCCAGAACCTGGAAGTAAACTGTACCCCCCTGATCCTACACGATGTTGGCTACAACTCCGTAAAGCCTTATGATTTCACTGATGAAGACTTGTGCTGTCTCAGGAGCCAAAGGTGTCCCCTTCATTGGTATTTTGGACAGTCAATCCACCAACATAAAAATGGTAGTAAAGCCTTCTGCTGGAGGAAGTTCCACAATAAAGTCTATTGAGATCATCTTCCAAGGTCTTTGTGGGACAGATAATGGTTTCAGCAGACCCCAGGCCTTGACTTTGCTATTCTTGTTTCGGATGCAAGTGGTGCAGGATTCCACATATTTCTTGCAATCTCTTCCTACCTGGGGCCAAATCTGCATTGCAGGAGTTCAGAAGTCTTAAAAGCACCAAAGTGTCCGGCTACCATGTGATCATGGCAAAGCCTAAATACAGCAACCTGTAAGTCTTCTGGCATGAAAATGTTGTATTTGTATCATAACAGACCATCCCTTGCCTGTACATTTGTTTCTGAGGAGGAGGAAATCCCCATGCAAGCTTGTTTAATTTGTGACAGCAAGTCTTCCTGTAGTTGAAGAAAGTTCCCTGAAGGCAAGATGGTATCTGGAGGGGTGGCTTCTTTGCAGTCATTGAACATATGGGATAACGCATCAGGTTTTGTGTTCTTTGACCCAGGCCTGCACGTAATATGGAAGGAGAATCTGGAAGAAAATAATGCCCACCTGGCCTGACATGGTTTTAATCTTTTTGCAGTTCTCGGATACTCTAGATTTGTATGATCTGTATAGATCAAAATTGGGTGTGCTGCCCCTTCCAGCAGATATCTCCACTCCGCCAGTGCAGCCTTGATTGCCAAAAGCTCTTTATCCCCAACATCATAATTCCATTCTGCTGCTGACAATTTACGGGAAAATAGTGAAACTGGATGCAAAAGAGCTTTGGACCCTTGTCGATGAGAGAGAACTTCCCCAACTACTGTTTTATATGCATCAACCTCTAGAACAAATGGCAGAGCTGAATAGGGATGCTTCAAGACAGATGCAGTAGTGAACAGTCTGTTAAGAGTCTCAAAAATAGCCTGAGTTTCAGGTGACCAGTGGAATCGGATGCCTTGTCTGATTAACTGCGTGATGGGGGCAATGATAGTTGAAAATTCCTAATGAACTTCCAATAAAAGTTGGCAAATCCCAGGGGCGTGATTTGGCCGCTGCCGAAGATGGTCGCCTAATCACTCGGCTCCGCTCCTCCGTCAGGCTTTCTCGCTGATCCAGCCGCCAGCACCAGCAATCCAGACCCCAAAATGAGGGGAAAGAGTGTGGGAGTCCCGCGGAGCATGACTAGGAGGAAGAATCTAGGACAAGGCTCCAGGAGACTCCTAGATTTCTATATGAAGCCGGGACACCAGGGATCCCAAGATGGCGCCGGCCGCGGGCCCGGAGCAGCAGCGGCGAGTGCCGAGCCGCCACATGACAGCACATTCCAACCTGAAGCATCCTCCCCGCTGGGAGACAGAGGTAAGAGAATGGCTGACACGCTCGCTCATTCCCCTGACAAGCAGCCGCCGATTAAGAAGCAACATGGCACTTGTAGTCCCACGAACAAAGCAGGCCTAACCAATACACTAGCGGCCTTCCCCACCTCAGACGGCCCTGCAACGGAGCACTCCATGAAAGCCATGCTCCTCTCCCTACAGTCTGATTTACACAAAGAGCTGAGAATATCTGTCAATCAACTGCAAGACAGAATAAATTCAGCAGAGGACAGACTAGATCACATTGAACAACACCTCATGGAATCGACCAAAGCACATAATACAATGGTGGACATTCAAGATGAGCAGGCTGATGCAATTCACTCCCTGCGACTCAAAGTCGCAGATTTGGAGGATAGGTCAAGAAGGAACAACATAAAAATAAGGGGGGTCCCAGAGTCCCTAGACACCCCTGGGATTGTCCCCTACATACACCAACTGTTCCGCAAACTAATACCAGAATTGCACACCAGAGATATCCTCATAGACAGAGCTCACAGGCTCCACAAACCACAGCACCTGCCTCCAGACACCCCCAGAGATATTCTAGCAAGAGTACACTTTTTTCATATAAAGGATGACATCATGAGAGCAGCAAGATCACACCGCACGCTACCAGCACCCTTTGAGAAAGTAAAACTTTTCAATGATATCGCGGCGGCAACTGCACAAGCCAGAAAAGCGTTTGAGCCAGTTACCTCGGTTCTAATTGAACGCAAAATTCCTTACAAATGGGGATATCCCGTCAAACTGTTTGTGACATTCCGCAACCAAAACACCACCATGATGACTAGTGTTGAGCGAACCCGGACTGTAACGTTCGGGTCCGTACCGAACTTTAGGGTGTCCGTGGCACGGACCCGGACCCGGACATTTCAAAAATCGTTCGGGTTCACCTCATTTTATCGTCTTGGGGCCTGGCTTGGGCTTGCTAAAAACTTTACAGGCCCAGGCCCAGGCACGGTGCCTGTGGGATTTCAAGCCATGCCTGGGCTTGCAATGTCAGGCCCAAGCGAGTTGTGATCAGTAGTACCACCACAAAACCAACGCCTTACAGTGTTTGTCAAACTGCCCTATAGGGGTAAACATTCCTTAAAACGCAAGTTAATCTTGGCTCCATTGACCGAGTTTGCGAAAAGACCGAACACGTCAACGGCGGCGCTATAGTAACTTTTCAAAATGAAAGAGTTTCCCACGACCATCGCACGCCACACTAGAACGACGAGAGTACTACAGTAGGAAATA
>BLSH010494968.1:8228-25670 GCA_018402905.1 Glandirana rugosa | reverse complement strand
GGGTGGGAGGTTTCTGCCAGGGGGCAGGGGAGGGCTCCCATCGCTCGGGTGTGAGGGGGGTGTGTAGTATTTTGTTTGACCTATTAGGTTTATTTTTCTATGAAATTCTTCTTTTTAAGAGGCCTATGATATTGTGGCTTTTGGTTGGGGAGTGGAGGGAGGGGTAATTCTTCTAAGCTGTTTCTTATACCATTGTTAGAATACACAGCTCAGTACTTACTGACCTGAAACCTTAGGTTATTGTTTAAGTTTTTCTCTGACCCACCAAATAGTGGGCTGACTCTAGCTTTGACCCGGGAGGAGAGCGCGGAAGAGGTCCCGCCTTAGGGAACTCGAACCCGCACACTCACCCCGTGCCACACCGAACTGTTCACATTTCTTTTTCTTTACTACCCAAAGCTCTGTGATAGTAGAGTACTCTCGGCTGCCACAACAAACCCCCAGGGGACACACAATGTCCATTTCGATACTGTCCTTGAATGCAAAGGGACTTAATAGTCCCTTTAAGAGATCCCTACTATGGAGAGATGCCATATCTCACAAAACGGATATACTGTGTGTCCAAGAGACGCACTTCATGAGGCAAAATCACCCTACCTGTACACATAAACTTTTCCCACACCAATTTCAAGCCACCGCAGATAAGAAAGCCAGGGGGGTTATGATTGCTATTAGATCAACAATAGCATTCTCCCTCCGGAGGGTAGAAGCAGATCCCAATGGGAGATTCCTCATACTAGAAGCCACATTTAACAACCATCCCCTAATCATTGTAAACATATACGCCCCCAACACACACCAAAAACTTTTTTACAATAAACTCCTACGTAAACTAAAATTCTTCCCCAAAGACCAAATAATACTTTGTGGGGATTTTAATGATATAATTGACCCCCAACTAGATACCTCCAACTCCAAAAAAAGAAAATTGACTGCCCTAGCAAATTTTGTTTCCCTAGAGGACTGGTGTGACCCCTGGAGATGTCAACATGGCACAGAGAGAGACTTCTCATTCTTTTCTCAACCTCAGAAGTCATACTCAAGGATTGACCTGTTCCTTACCTCCAAAGTCCTACTACAAAAGATCACCCACTCAAGCATAGGCCTAATAAAAGGGTCTGACCATGCCCCTGTAGCCATCACAATAGCTCTATCTCGGTCTTCTCCTAGAGTCACAAGATGGCGTTTAAACCCCTCACTTCTCTTGACCAAGGAGATTAGGGAACAGGTACAATCCGAAATCTTGAACTTCTTCGCATCTAACAACAATTCTGTTAACAAACATGCCACCCTTTGGAATGCCCACAAATCTGTACTGAGGGGAATACTGCTGAAGCTGGGAGCCCAGGAGAAAAAAAAAGGCACCAATATGTAGACTCCTTACTGGCACAGATCAAGGCCATAGAAACGATCAATAAGCAGACACCCTCCCAATTAAGAACAGATGAACTCAACAAATTAAGGAATGACCTCAGCACTTTCCTCTGAAAAACCCATGACCACTACCTCAGGCGATTACGCCTTACATGGTACTCCCAGGAAAATAAAGGGGGAAAACATCTAGCCCAACAATATAAGCGTAGAGAAGCCCAATCGAAAATCCCTTTTCTCATAAATGAACAACACAAAAGGCTAAGTAACCCCAAAGAGATAGCAGATTGTTTTAGTTCCTTCTATGCCAAGCTCTACAACATTTCACAATCCCCAAATGAACCGCAGCCCACACAACAGCTAATCAAGAAATTTCTAAAAAACCTAAACTTACCAAAATTATCCCCCGAACAGCTAGATGCCCTCAATTCACCATTCTCATTAAAGAGATACAAGATGGAATAAAATCTCTCCCCCCACACAAAGCCCCTGGTCCGGATGGGTTCATCAATGAATATTATAAAACATTCTCAGACCAGTTAGCCCCCAACCTAACTCTTCTCTTTAATGAATTTCTAGCAACAGGAGATATCCCATCAGAAAACCTAGAAGCCACAATCATAACAATACATAAATCAGGAAAACCCACCCATGACCCAGCTAATTATCGCCCAATCTCACTCCTTAATGCAGACATCAAACTATACACAAAACTTTTAGCTACCCGAATAGCCAAACATATTCCTACCCTTATACATCCGGACCAGGTAGGGTTCATACCATCTAGACAAGCATCAGATGGTACAAGAAGGTTCATAGATCTACTTCATTATCCTCCACCTTTCCAACACTGGAATACAATTCTACAAATACAAACGCCTACACCCATATGGAGGAACACAATTAAATTCCTCCTACATAACTCCAAAAACATCTCCCACTGGGAAAATCTTATGAAAATTCTTCACCGGTGGTACTGCACCCCAACAAAAATGTCAAGGATATCCCCCATCCACTCCAGCAAATGCTGGAGGAACTGTGACAGGGAAGGAAACCTACTCCATATCTGGTGGGACTGCCCACACATAAAGAATACATGGACAGAAATAAAAAGGTTACTACAGGATATTACTAAGCTAAATAGAAACATGTCCCCCCAGATGGCGCTCTTTGGCCTCAAAATCACGAGCTGGCCAGTAACCTGCCACTCAATAATTACACATATTTTAATTGCCACCAGATTAGCCATTGCTCGGCATTGGCAACAAGTAGAAACTCCCACAATTGGAGAAATAATCAGTATAATAAATGAAAATGCACTGATGGAATATTTGTTTGCAAAAAAGAACCTATCCACACATAAATTCCACAGACAGTGGCAGCTTTGGCTAGATAATCCCAGAAATTTGCTCAACATTGACATTTAGAACCCACATATCACAAACACTTAATCTTATTTGAAAGTATTCCAATTAGACCGACACGTGCTCGAGGCTGAGGAGCGCACTCTGGGTCATTTACTAAACAATTCAAATGCTCTGGTACTTTAAATTTTAATATGAAATGTGCTCTTGACTTTCCTCTAGTCATTCCTACTTTACCCTCATCACTCCCCCCTGTGTACCTCAACTTCCTATCTCTCCCATTCTACCTTCGACATCCAATTACTCTACACCTTCACCTTCACCTGTAAAGAAAAGATAGTTAAGATACCAAGCTGTTGATTCTCATGTCACATGCACAACTGGTTTGCGCCATAATTAGCACCTCATGTTTGTAACTGCCTTCTTCAATAAAGCCTTGAAAACCAAAAAAAAAAAAAAAAAAGTTGGCAAATCCCACAAAACATTAAATTCCTTTCTTGTCCGCAGGAATTGGCCAGTCCAGAATAGCAGTAACTTTCTGGGGATCCATCTTCAATGCTACGTTGTTCAAATTTGTATTTTTCGGGCTTGGCGTATAGGCCGTGTTGCAGAAGCCGAGCCAACACACTCCTGACATGCTTGCGGTGATTTCCATAGATGAGGAAAAGATCAAAATGTCGTCTAGGTATACTATGATGAACAGATCTAGGTAATCTCAGAAGATGTCGTTAACAAAATGGTGGAATGTGGCAGGGGCGTTACACAAACCAAATGGCATTACCGGGTTAACAAAGTGCCTGAATTGGGTACGAAAGGCTGCTTTCCATTTATCACCTTCTCTGATGCAGACCAGGTTGTAGCCCCCCCGAAGATCAAACTTAGTGAAAATGGTTGCGACTACGAGTCTCTGAAATAATTTGGGCACCAAAGGCAGTGGACAGCGATTTTTAACAGTAATCTTGTTAAGTTCACGATAATCTACACAGGGCAGTTGAGTGTGATCCTTCTTCTCAACAAAGAAGATGCCTGTTCTTGCAGGGGAGGTGGATGGACGGATGAATCCTTTTTTCAGATGTGCCCAATTTTAGTTCAGTTAGAGGTAAGATTCTCCCAAAAGGAACTTCGACCCCTGGAAGGAGCTCAATCAGGCAGTCATAGGCCCTGTGGGGAGGAAGAGTCTTTGCCACCTTTTTGCTGAAAACATCCAAGAAATCATGATACACCACAGGGACTGATTGGCGTATCTCAGAGTCAGAGTCCAAACAAAGCAGAGATGGGGAGTCACGTGTGATTTCTTGTAGACAGTGCTGGTGACAGTGGGGTGAAAGAAACTTGATTTCCCTGGTGGCCCAGTTGATGTGGGGATTGTGGGCCTGTAACCAGGGCATGCCCAGAATAATGGGGAATAAAGGTGAAGAAATGGCATCCAGACGTAACAACTCTTGGTGGTGATTAGCAATGGTGGTAGGCAGTGGGATAGATTCTTGTGTGACTGGTCTGAATTTAATGGTAGACCCATTGGCCAAATGTACAGATAGTCCCTTAGCCTTGGGTTGCAGTGGAATCAATTGTCTGGCTGCAAAAGACAAGTCCATGAAGCAGCTGCAGGCTCCGGAGTCAATTATGGTGGAAACCTGGATATTCCTTCCTGGAACAGAATGAGAAGAGCAAGGTGAAAAGGGTTGTTTGGCAAAACTGTGGGCAGAAGAAATTGATAGGCACTTATGAAGCTTTGCTGGACAGGATCTAACGTAATGCCCTGGCTCCCCACAATACAGGCACAGGTTGTTCTGGCATCGGCGTTGGCACTCTTCAGCGGTGCGTGAGGGGTGGAGCAAGCCCAGCTGCATGGGCTCGGAGGTGTTGGGAGCAGAAGCTAACCGGAGCCAACAGAGTGAGGCTGGAGAAGCTGGAGACTCTGAGTAACATCCAGGTTGGACGACATTGTACTGTTGTTCTTTCTGATCTCTGTTCCCTCTGACGTCGGTCAATCTGAATAGACAGGTTAATGAGAGCATCTAGGGATTGGGGCACCCCAATACATGCTAATTTGTCTTTTATCTGACAGATCCATACAAAATTGATAACAGAGGGCAGCATCATTCCAATTGGTATCAAAACTCTAACGTTTGAATACAGCTACATGGTCCTCAGCCACTCTGCGACCTTGCTGGAGTGCATGTAGTACTGCTTCAGCTGTAGCAGCTTGCTGGGGATCTCATACAGTTAAAACATGGCATCAAAGAAAGTAGTGTGGTTTGTTAAGGATGCTGCTTTTTGTTCCAGGAGACAGTGTGCCCAGGATTGATGCTCACCCAGCAGCAAAAAGATGACAAAGCCCACTTTGGTAGCCTCCAAGGAAAAGGTACGTGGCTGAAGGGCAAAGTATAGTTCATAGGCATTGTGGAGCGCTCTGAATTTGCTGTGTTCTCTAGAGAATTTTTTACCCTATGTACCCTAGGTTCTGGTGGTAACATCACAACTGCAGGTGTGGAGGATACACTGGCTAAGGCGGCAGAGGGATGAGCAGACCCTTGAGCACTGGCAGGGGAGGACAAGGCTTGGGCACGTTCTTCCAGTCGGGTATATCCCTCTTGCAGATTTTTGATGGCTTGCGTCAGGTCTGCCAAATGTTGGCAAAGTTCATCCATAGGAGAGGTTCCTCACTCGGGCTCAGACATGGCTGTCTGATACTGTCATGTTCTTGTCACGTACCTTGATGTAGAGGAAGGCTTCTCTTATGCCTCTGAATCAAGGCCCCTGATAGAGCAAACAGAAGGTGTGGAAGTGCAGAGTAGCACGAGTGCCTGGCAGGATTGCTGGCAGCGGATCAGTTCTGAAGTTCCTCGTGACACTGTGATAGATTACCAGTAAGACAGGAATTCCGGACAGATGTGAGGCTGAAGACTGGATCAAGCTGGATGCCAAAAACAAGGAATGCAGAGTGTAGCTGGCAGCGAAGATGTTCCAAGGGGATTGGAACACAGGAAGGTACAAGCAGGCCGGGTCACACACAGACAGGAGGTACTGGAACAGATGCGTAGGAAGAGGCAGACAAGCCTGGTCAGTAACGTGCAGGCAGCATGGTAACCGGAGGAGAAGTCAGGTGCAAAGTCAAGAACAAGCCGGGGTCGGATGCAGGCAGAAGGCAAGAGTAGCCAGAGGCAAGCTGGGTCAAACACAGGAACAGATACAAATCACAGGTAGCAGGGATCACAGGAAATGCTGTAGATCAGACAGCACTGATCCTGTTTACAAGCCTGGTTTAAATAGTCTGTTGGCGCCGGGACCCGTGCACACATGCGCGCACGCGCATGCGCATTGGCACTCACAAACATGCACCAGATTGAACAGTTTTTCCTAAAGGAGTCTATCTGAGGTGATATCTTCCTGACAATCTCTGTGTATCCTGGGGGGAATATAGCAAAGTCCCCACACTTACAGGAGCTCTATGTCCCTCAGCTGAATCTAGAAAAGTATCGACTGTAAACAGGAGCACTGTGTCCCCTTGGTAGAAATAGCAAAGTCTCAACACTTGCAGAAAATACCAGCTCACCTGGCTGCTTTAAAAAGTGTCTCAGAGCAAGGGATTTAGGTTTAACTGTGACACTGTGTGCCTGTGAAAGCATGCTTGATATTGCATCTGGCAGCCTTTTCCCTTATAGGCCCTGAGGGTGTAGATTTACTTATATCGTCCTTGTCCTGTAGCTGACTGCCTGGATCAGATCTCCTGTTCCTTCGCCTGGTCAACATATCTGGATACTCTCTGCTGTGTTTTTCTGTTAAATACTTTGCCTGATTGACTTCACTTTTGGTTCCTGATCCTGTTTTCTGCCTCTGACTACGCTGATTTATGGATTAAATACTTTTAGTCTGGCTGATTTCCCTTCTGATTCCTGATCCTGTTTGCTGCCTCGACTACGCTAATCTCTGGATTCCTGTTTCACTGGCTTGTTCCGACTATCCACTCTGGTTACCGAATTCTGGTTATGTTTTGACTATGTTTGCTCTGTTTGTACTATTTTACCATTTTTTTAAAAAGTGTGATTTTTACTGCACTTCTGTCTCAGCCTAATTCATGGTTCCTGACAGTAGGTGAAGGCCATGAATTCAGAAGATGCAGACAATCCACTTGCTGGTAATATTTTTTCCAGATTGGATGAGCAGAATCACCGCATAGATCGGCTTGCCATAACGTTACAGACACTCCTGATTCACACTGCTCATCTGGATCCTCCCATTCCCGCATCCCGCATGCTCCACTTCCGATGCCAAGAGCTTCATGTCCATCAAACAGAGTACGAGAACTGTTGCCAATTGAATTCTGTACCCTGACAGCAGAGGTTGCTTGGAACAGTGAGGCCCTTGTGGCTGCTTTTTCTCATAGTCTCATAGTAAAAGATGAGACAGCAGCCCGGGACATACCCACTGAGCTGGAGAAGTTGATCACATTTGCCATTCTCATTAACTCCAGACTCTGAGAGAGACCTTCATTTAAGGAGTGCTTGCGGAAGCCTTCCATATGTTTGGCTCCGAGCTTTGCAGTCCCACCCTTGCCTCCCTCACCTCCCATACCTCCTGGTAGCGAGTCTGCCAGTGAAGTAGAACCCAAGCAGTTGGACTTCGCACATCTTTTTGCAGATGAAAGGGCTTTTAGGAGGAGGGAGAGATTGTGTCTTTATTGTGGCAAGGCAGGTCACTTCCTGAAGTCTTGTCCTACCCATCCGGAAAACGCTTGCACCTAACGTCCTGTAGGGGACAGACCTTAGATGGCGCTGTTATGTCCCCAGTTATTCTGAAGGATAAGCTCCTGGTTAAGGTTACCCTGTCTTGGTCTGAGTCGTTCATCGAGCTACAGGCTCTAATCGACTCTGGGGCTGCAGGCCTGTTCATAGATGGTGCCTTTGTGTCTAAGCACTCGATTCCGCTGCAGCTTCATGCCACTCCACTTGCCATTGAGGCTATTGATG
This sequence comes from Glandirana rugosa, assembly GCA_018402905.1. NCBI lineage: Eukaryota > Metazoa > Chordata > Amphibia > Anura > Ranidae > Glandirana > Glandirana rugosa. Next base: position 17,965 of record BLSH010494968.1, on the reverse strand, counting down.
GGAGACCTCTACAGCCTGCCCATGTGACTCATGAGACTGCTCTATTGGCCATGGAATTAGGGGCTCTTCACCTTGAGATAATCCAATTTCAAGTCATTTCCTCACCTCATTTCTCAGTGGTTATTGGTTATCCATGGTTACAGAGGCACAACTGCTCTTTTGATTAGCTTTGTGCTGAGGTTCTTTCCTGGTCATCACAATGCAGTAAGACATGTTGTCAGAAAGTGGCTAAGGTCTTGTGCACCTCTTCACTCTTCTCCTTGCTGGAGGAGTACTGCAAATTTAGCAATGTCTTTGACAAAGGTCAAGCCGGTAGTTTGCCACCACACCGGTCGTATGATTGCGCAATTGACCTTCAACATGGTACCATACCCCCTCGTGGCCGGGTTTATTAAAAGTTTTTATTGAAGGTTGGCAGTTACAATCATCAATAGGACAGTAATAATAAGGTATAATATGAACACAATAGGTTACATAGCAGGACAGAAAAACTTAGAGATACGTGAACAGGAGACATTCTAGAAGTAACAATACTCCTACTGATGGCAGACTCCTCTCTTACACAAAAAAGGGAGGGCTAGTCCGAGGGGTCACCCCTAATGGGGATACACTGTGACCACTCGGAGTAGGCAGTCCCCAGATTGCATGGAAAGCAGGTCTAAAGAATAGTAATAACACATGTAGGAGTTACTGGAGGTATGAAGGCATGGCCATAAAAAAGAGGGAGTCCAAATGGGTGGTAGGCTTGTGTTGGAGACCTAGTCCAGTCTTGTAAACCATTTCAGGCGAAAATCCAGCCTTGTCAGAGTAAACTGAAGGAAGGGTAGGTGCAAAGTTCTGGAGGAGAAAAATCTCAATCCCTGTTTAGGAGAAGTGCAAATCCTGCTAGTAAAACAAGCTGAGGGTAATTAAAGTGGGATATTAGCTCATACTGTCATAGATTTATGAAGAACAGAAGAAGGCAAAGATAAGAGAAGGATAGAATAGGAAGAAAAGGGGCAGCTAGAGTGGAAGAAAGATAATGGGCGAGAAGTTAGTACTGACCAAGCCTGGTGAGGAGGACTGGAGATAGCTCGCCAGAGTGGAAACACAGGGAGTGCCTTAAGAAGGCAGAGAAAGGAAAAGGAGGTTGGGACTTTAAATGAGGATATAGAAGGACACTGACCAATGTGCGCTGTACAAAAATAATTGTTTATTAGCCCTCCAAGATCCTGGAAAGCAAGGCAAGTGCCATACATCATAAACAGATTCATTACATCACAACATGCATTGAATGGCAAACATATATGCGTTTATGGTAATTGGAGTAAAGCAATTGTAGGTTGTACAGAAATAATTGTTTACTGACCCTCCAAGGTCATGGAAGGCAAGGTAAGTACCATACAGGATAAACAATAATAATTCCATCACAACATAAATTAGTAAAAAAATGTATAGCAAACATATATGCGTTTATGCATTTAAAAACTGCAGAACACTCTGCCTGGTAATTGGAGTGGAGCATCTGCCATGGCGTGAAATAAAACACTTAGGAATTAATAAAAGACCATATGGTAATACAAAAATTGGCTTCAGTAGAAAGATGGCATCATTGTAAACCCGACGCATTTCGTGGGATAGTACCCACTCATCAGGGGTAGATGCACATATATCTGTATAAAAATAAAAAGTAACAAAGTAAAAATCTCCAAAGGTCTAATGGCATATCTGTGTAATGGAGAATATGATATAGGTACAAAGGGGGGTGAGATAATCAACCTACCCTTGAAGAACACCATGTGCAGTGTAGTAATGTGGGCCAGACCAACTGGAAGTCTGTCACGGGAGCTGAGGACACAGTGACATGAGCCGGGGATGGAACCACCATGCAGACCACTCGGACAGCAGACATCTGTGGATGAATATGTGGGTGTAAATGGGTTGAATGAAATGTGAATGTGTATGAAGGGTGCTGAGTGTGAAGACAAAATGGCGAAGCCATACACCAAAATAGGGAATGGGGGGGGGGGGGGCAAAACGTAGGTGCCTGTGATAAGGTACAAAAGGGCTGGAGTCAGAAAAAACCTAGATCAAGATCCACCATCAAAGGTGGCTATGGGAGAGGTGCAAAAAGTGTGAGAGAAACTAAATATCAAATAATTAACACAGATACGAAGTCAGGGAATGAGTCTGCAACCAGCCGTGTCCATGTGCATGTACTGTTGTATGCAAAAGTTTAGGAACCCCTGACAATTTCTATGATTGTCATTTATAAATATTTGGGTGTTTGGATCAGCAATCTCATTTTGATCTATCAAATAACTGAAGGACACAGTAATATTTCAGTAGTGAAATGAGGTTTATTGAATTAACAGAAAATGTGCAATATGCATCAAAACAAAATTAGACAGGTGCATACATTTAGGCACCCTTGTCATTTTGTTGATTTGAATACCTGTAACTACTTAGCACTGATTTATTGGAGCACACAATTGGTTTGGTGAGCTCATTAAGCCTTGAACTTCATAGACAGGTGCATCCAATCATGAGAAAAGGTATTTAAGGTGGCCAAGTGCAAGTTGTTGTTCTCTTTGACTCTCCTCTGAAGAGTGGCAACATGGGGGCCTCAAAACAACTCTCAAATGACCTGAAAACAAAGATTGTTCTACATTATGGTTTAGGGAAAGGCTGCAAAAAGTTATCACAGAGATATAAGCTGTCAGTGTCCACTGTGAGGAACATAGTGAGGAAATGGAAGACCACAGGCACAGTACTTGTTAAGGCCAGAAGTGGAAGGCCACATAAAATATTGGAGCGACAAAGGCGAAGGATGGTGAGAACGGTCAAAAACATGGCTCAGGGGTATCTGTTCACGCCCCACACTATATAAGGCCACTTGAACAGCAGCCGTGTGCAGTGGTGTGTGTACGTAGAGACCGGAAAACTGACGTTGATCTAGTTTAGATAGCTAGTTTAGTTAGTGGCATCCGTGTAGGAAGTGTGGTATATAGATACAGTTTAGAGAGTATATACAGGCAGTGCAGGCAGTGAAGTATATAGATCTAGTGCAGAGTATATACAGTCAGTGCAGGCAGTGTAGTATATAAATCTAGTGTGATGGTGAGAGGAGCGTGGCACCAGAGTAATGGACAGCCTTAGTTATAAGCTCCAGAGGTGTGATGTGCATGGTCCTTATAAGTCTCTATAATCAATCCATAGCAATCTTGTGGTAAATACTGACACACAGGGGCAACAGCCAGGAGAGTATAAGTGACAAGTGACTCTGTGGGGAAGGAGAAAAGAAAAAAGCACACCAGACCTAAGTGCAGTAATAATGAACCGCAATTTATTGAGATGCAGTGAAAGATGGGTACTCACAAAACAACAAGCAATGACGGCATGGTCTCTGTAGCAGCCGGCTAGCTGTGTCACATTTCAGGGTGGATGACTGGGATGGAACAGGAGGGAGGGTTGCAGGTCGGCTGGCCAAGCTGCCTGTCTCTGAGTGTCTGTGTCTCAGTGTCTCTCCTCGGAAAGCACCGGCGCCAGGACATGAGAAACCGGAAGTTCGGCACCGGAAGTGACATCAGCATGCAGGGAGCCAATAGGGTGACGTGTTTCAATACTTCTCATATTTTCTTCAGACCCTAGCTAGGAAGGGGAAGAGGAGCCCTGTTTTAGGAGGCCCAGGGGGAGGGATGCCAGGAACTGGGCATCAAGCGACCCCTAGTGGCCACACAGCGCCACTGATCCTCTGTCCAGCCTAGCTGGTTTACACCATGCTTACAGCAAAGGGGGGAAATATATATATCTACACACAACATAATTCTCTTTTCAATCTCAGATCATTGTGAAAAACTACTCCAAGCCCACTGCTGGGAACTCCTTCCTACATTACACCAGCTGCCATCACCCCAGATGGGTCCGCAATGTACCAAAAAGCCAATTTCATCGCCTCAGGAGAAACTGCACCAAATTATAAGACTATGTCATACAGAGTGAATTCCTTAAAAAGAAATTCCTAGACAAAGGGTATCCATCGTCATTAATCCAGGAGGCCGCACACCATTATGCAACAGACTCTCTACCCAGCCCAAAGGAAAATAACAAGGGACCAGCTACCAGATTCCTTACTCAATATCACAACCATTACCGAAAAATGGAATACATTTTCAAAAAACACTGGTTGATATTGATGCAAGACCCATACCTAGCATCTTCTATCCCAGAGGTCCCCAATTCGCTTACAGAAAAGCAAGAAACATAAAGAGCAAAATCGCCCCAAGCAAAATAAAATCCTCCTCCAAAGTAAGCTCTCTTAAACAGCTCACCCTGATCCCACTAGTGGGCATGTACTGTTGCAAGAAAACTTTATGTCTCACCTGTGCACATCTCCCTCATGGGAAAAAATCCTTCACCTGTGATAACATGACCTACCCCATCAAAGCCTTCTACAACTGCTCCACCACCTATGTTGTGTATTGCCTGACCTGCCCCTGTGCTCTCTATTATGTCAGTAGAACCATCAGGACCCTAAGAGCCAGGTTCGGGGAACACCGTAGGTTGGTCACAGAGGGCGAACCCTTACTCAGCATCCCCTGCCATTTCTCAAAACGCCACTCCCGGTGCACAGTTGGCCTACAGGTTTGGGTCATTGAATCCATCCCCGACACCTACCCTCCAGCTGAACGCTTTCAGAGGCTGTGCAGCCAGGAACGTTTTTGGATCTTTACCCTAAACTGCTTGCCGCCCATGGGCCTGAACGAAGAAATAGAAATCAACATTGTCATATAACACTCCATCTGTAGGTACACTTATGTGGGTGCGTGTATGTGTGTGTGCCCTGGACCGTAGGCTCCAGTGCTTGACACACTCATGTCCTGGTCCATCACCCTCTATAGCACAGGTGTCAAACTTGCGGCCCTCCAGCTGTTACGGAACTACAAATCCTATGAGGCATTGCAAGGCTGACAATTACAAGCATGACTCCCACAGGCAGAGGCATGATGGGACTTGTAGTTTTACAACAGCTGGAGGGCCGCCAGTTTGACACCCCTGCTCTATAGTGTCCGTGGGCTCCTGTGGAGGCTGGGATTACATGTGTCCATGGAGGTGGTCCCACATCTACGGACCATGTGTCCTTCCCTTTCCCGGTCCCCTCCGCTGGTACCTCTCCTTCCCTATATTTTAAGGTATCTGTTCCCATTTTTTCACCACCTAAGTGGTGTGCGTGCCCACATGTGCTTGCACCTTGCAACCTCATGTGTCTTTGGGTGCACATGTGTACACTTGCACACACTAGATGCACCTCATACACCTTCACACTGGATGCACTGTACCTCTTCATGTTTTTTTATGGGCAGTGGTGTCTGTGCCCCCTTATATGCTCATGCCCACTCGCCCCATGTTCGGGTACACACATGTATGTATATATTTGTATACTCTGCCTCCCACATATTTCACATTGATATTATCCTCCCCTTGTCGAGGATCTCCACCCCCCCCCCTCAAATAGGGGCCCCAGTACTTTTATTTTTATTTTTATCTCCTAAGATCAATATTAATTTTATCAATTCTACAAGTTGACTTATCACCCACTTTACATTTGTACCTTCTACACTATTTCTCCATGTGCCCAGGCTCCAGCACTAACAGATGTGTGTGTATATATGTGTACATACACGTGTTTGCATGTGTATATGTGTGCATATGCGTACATATGGGTATGTGCATGTAGACACACATGTATATTCTTTGCATGTTTCATGTAATGTATATATATATATATATATATTCTTTTATACATGCGTGTGTGTGTGTGTGTGTATGTGTGTGTACAATTTTGTGCATACAAACACATTGACCGATTTTTAAATGGGTACAACATGCTTCTTACAGTGCTATACCCCTTGCAGAAACACACAAATCATTTCCCTTCACATTTTAAACATATATATTTTTTTATATACATCTTTTTTTTATATATTTTTTTGCACATATAAAATTGCAGATTGCAAAGAGAATTATGCTGTGTGTAGATATATATATTTCCCCCCTTTGCTGTAAGCATGGTGTTAATCAGCTAGGCTGGACAGAGGATCAACGGCACTGTTTGGCCACTAGGAGTCGCTTGATGCCCAGTTCCTGGCGTCCCTCCCCTGGGCCTCCTATAACAGGGCTCATCTTCCCTTTCCTAGCCAGGGTCTGAAGAAAATACGAGAAGTATTCAAACGCGTCACCCTATTGGCTCCCTGCATGCTGATGTCACTTCTGGTGCCGAACTTACGGTTTCTCGTGTCCTGGCACTGGTGCTTTCTGAGGAGAGACACTGAGACACAGACACTGAGACACAGGCGGCTTGGCCAGCTGACCTGCAACCTTCCCTCTTGTTCCATTCCGGCCATCCACCCTGGAATGTGACACAGCTAGCCGGCTGCTACCGAGACCATGCCGTTATTCCTTGATGTTTTGTGAGTACCCATCTTTCACTGCATCTCAATAAATTGTGGTTCATTATTACTCCACTTAGGTCTGGCACGCTTTGTTCTTTTCTCCTATAAATCTAGTGTAGCCTATATTCAATCATTGCAGGCAGTGTAAGAATATACAGTATCTCACAAAAATAAGCATTTTTGTAAATATTTTATTATATCTTTTCATGCGACAATACTGAAGAAATTACACTTTGCTACAATGTAAAGTAGTGAGTGTACAGCTTGTATAACAGTGTAATTTTGCTGTCCCCTCAAAATAACTCAACACACAGCCATTAATGTCGAAACCGCTGGCAACAAAAGTGAGTACACCCCTAATCTAATGGAAAATGTCCAAATTATGCCCAAAGTGTCAATATTTTGTGTGGCCACCATTATTTTCCAGCACTGCCTTATCCCTCTTGGGCATGGAATTCACCAGAGCTTCACAGGTTGCCATTGGAGTCATCTTCCACTCCTCCATGACGACATCACAGAGCTGGTGGATGTTAGAGACCTTGCGCTCCTCCACCTTCCATTTGAGGAAGCTCAATAGGGTTTAGGTCTGGAGACATGCTTGGCCAATCCAGTACCTTTACCCTTGGCTTCTTTAGCAAGGCAGTGGTCGTCTTGAAGATGTGTTTGGGGTCGTTATCATATTGGAATACTGCCCTGCGACCCAGTCTCCGAAGGGAGGGGACCATGCTCTGCTTCAGTATGTCAGAGTACATGTTGGCATTCATGGTTCCCTCAATGAACTGTAGGTCCCCAGTGACAACAGCACTCGTGCAGCCCCAGACCATGACACTCCCACCACCATGCTTGACTGTAGGCAAGACACACTTGTCTTTGTACTCCTCATCTGGTTGCCACCACACGTGCTTGACACCATCTGAACCAAATAAGTTTATCTTGGTCTCATGAAACTACAGGACATGGTTCTAGTAATCCATGTCCTTAGTCTGCTTGTCTTCAGCAAACTGTTTGCGGGCTTTCTTGTGCATCATCTTTATAAGAGGCTTCCTTCTGGGATGGCAGCCATGCAGATCAATTTGATGCAGTATGCGGCGTATAGTCTGAGCACTGACAGGCTGATCCCTCGCCCCTTCAACCTCTGCAGCAATGCTGGCAGTGCTCAAATGTATATTTCCCCAAGACAACCTCTGGATATGACACTGAGCATGTGCCCTCAACTACTTTGGTTGACCATGGCGAACGCCTGTTCTGAGTGGAACCTGTCCTGTTAAACCTCTGTATGGTCTTGGCCACCATGCTGTTGCTCAGTTTCAGAGTCTTGGCAATCTTCTTATAGCCTAGGCCATCTTTATGCAGAGCAACAATTCTTTTTTTCAGATCCTCAGAGAGTTCTTTGCCATGAGGTGCCATGTTGAACTTCCAGTGACCAGCATGAGAGAGTCAGAGTAATAACACCGAATTTAACACATCTTCTCCCCATTCACACCTGAGACCTTGTAACACTAACGAGTCACATGACACCATGGAGGGAAAATGGCTAATTGGGCCAAATTTGGAAATTTTCACTTAGGGGTGTACTCACTTTTGTTGCCAGCGATTTAGACATTAAAGGCTGTGTGTTGAGTTTTTTTGAGGGGACAGCAAAGCTACACTGTTATACTAGCTGTACACTTACTACTTTACATTGTAGCAACGTTTAATTTCTTCAGTGTTGTCACATGAAAAGATATGATAAAATATTAACAAAAATGTGAGGGGTGTACACACTTTTGTGAGATACTCTATATACTACACTGCCTACACGGATGCCGCTAACTAAACTAGCTATCTAAACTAGATCAACATCAGTTTCCAGTCTCCACGTACACACACCACTACACATGGCCGCTATTCAAGTGACATTATATAGTGTGGGGCGTGGACAGAGAACCCTGAGCCATGATTTGCCAAAGGCACCCTTTTAGCCAATCATAGCTCTCACAGCAGAGTGCGCTGTGATTGGCCAAAGCATGCAGGTTATGTGCATGCTTTGGCCAATCAGCGGGCAGCAATGCATTATGGGGTGCTGGAATTTGGCTCGAACACCCCATAATGTTCTACATTCGGTGAACAGCCAATGTTCGACTCGAACTGAGAGCTCATCCCTAATGTTCAGAGGCAGCTTACAGAGAACTGGAGCACCTGGTACAAAAGTTAATTTTAACTAGGAGGACTTTTTAAAACATTTATTGGTTAAGAACATGAGATACAGCCAATGCATTTTAGGGGAAAAAGGCCAAAAAAGTAAAGCTGGTCATAGGTGGATCAAAATTTAGCCGATTCAGCAAGTACAAGCCAAATTTGTGTGGAAACCCCAGTGAGACAGAAGTTGATCATTAGATCTACACCGGTTGTATTGAAATGTAATTTCTTCAGTGTTGTTCCATGAAAAGAAATAATAAAATATTTACAAAAATATGAGGAGTGTACTTACTTTTGTGAGATACTGTGTGTATATATATATATATATATATATATATATATACATATTTTATATATACATAATCTGGCGCAGAGGTGCCGCCCTGTAGCATTAAAACTGCTATAGGGTGGGCCATAAGTGGTTAAACTGTAGCAGTAGGGAGGAAAAATATTGGGTGATCTGGTGCACACTACTTTACCACTCAAGTATGTGGTGATGTGCTGCAAACAAAAGGCAGCTTTGCCTGTGTCAGCAACATGTTAGGCTGCACACTCCAAAAAACAGAAAATAAAAACAAAATATACCCCCCCCCGACAGAAAAAAGACAAAATTAACCTAACAGAAAATAGAAAAATGGACAAACCAAAAACAAAAAAGTATAAACCCCACTATAAAAGCAAACAAACAAAAACACTACAGGGGGAGCAGCAGCTAAACAGCAATTACAGTTTTTCCTAACACATACAAAATGGTAGTCCTACAGTAATTAAGCAAAATATAGCATTGTATAGTAACTAATTTTACCAACGCAGACTATTAACTCTCCCTTAACTACTCTAACAAACGCTGACTGGCTGCTGGGAATCCACCTGTTTATAATGCATGGGCTGGCATATAATAAAACCCCCTTATTGGCCATTCTATCCCTGATGACCACATTTGAAAGGCTGGACAGGATATTATGGGTCCTTTAAAGAGGAAATAAACCCAGATAGGGTTTACTTCCTCTAACCTTAAATCTCCTTCATTTGGGATAGACCCAAATAAAGGAGAAATTTCCTGGGTATTATAGGACAGGTCGGAAAGTTTACACCAGTAGTCCCTATCTTACCGGTTATTCCCCCAAA
>BLSH010494957.1:0-17513 GCA_018402905.1 Glandirana rugosa | reverse complement strand
CTGAGACCCCCATATAAATGAGACTGAAACCCCCATATAACTGAGAATGAGACCCCCATATAAATGAGACTGAGACCCCCATATAAATGAGACTGAGACCCCCATATGACTGAGAATGAGACCCCCATATAAATGAGAATGAGACCCCCATATAACTGAGACTGAGACCCCCATATGACTGAGACTGAGACCCCCATATAAATGAGACTGAGACCCCCATATAAATGAGAATGAGACCCCCATATAAATGAGAATGAGACCCCCATATAACTGAGACTGAGACCCCCATATAAATGAGAATGAGACCCCCATATAAATGAGACTGAGACCCCCATATAAATGAGACGGAGACCCCCATATAAAACTGCCGGGGGGTCAGGTTCAGAGGAAACACTTTATTCAGATATGGACAGAAAAGTGAGGAGAGGAGAATATCTTGTAGATTGTAAGCTCCCAGGATCAGGGCCCTCTGATTCCTCCTGTATTGAATTGAATGGTAATTGTACTTTCTGCCCTAATATGGTAAAGCGCTGTGCAAACTGTCAGCGCTATATAAATCCTGTATAATAATAATACCGAAGAAGAGGAGAGGAGTACAGAGGAGGAGAGGAGTACAGAGGAGGTGAGGAGTATAGAAGAGGTGAGGAGTACAGAAGAGGTGAGGAGTACAGAGGAGGAGAGGAGTACAGAGGAGGTGAGGAGTATAGAAGAGGTGAGGAGTACAGAAGAGGTGAGGAGTACAGAGGAGGACAGGAGTACAGAAGAGGTGAGGAGTACAGAAGAGGAGAGGAGTACAGAAGAGGTGAGGAGTACAGAAGAGGCGAGGAGTACAGAAGAGGTGAGGAGTACAGAGGAGGAGAGGAGTACAGAAGAGGTGAGGAGTACAGAAGAGGAGAGGAGTACAGAAGAGGTGAGGAGTACAGAAGAGGCGCAGAAGTACAGAAGAGGTGAGGAGTACAGAAGAGGTGAGGAGTACAGAGGAGGTGAGGAGTACAGAAGAGGTGAGGAGTACAGAAGAGGTGAGGAGTACAGAGGAGGAGAGGAGTACAGAGGAGGAGAGGAATACAGAAGAGGTGAGGAGTACAGAAGAGGAGAGGAGTACAGAAGAGGTGAGGAGTACAGAAGAGGCGAGGAGTACAGAAGAGGTGAGGAGTACAGAGGAGGAGAGGAGTACAGAGGAGGTGAGGAGTATAGAAGAGGTGAGGAGTACAGAAGAGGTGAGGAGTACAGAGGAGGAGAGGAGTACAGAAGAGGTGAGGAGTACAGAAGAGGAGAGGAGTACAGAAGAGGTGAGGAGTACAGAAGAGGCGAGGAGTACAGAAGAGGTGAGGAGTACAGAAGAGGTGAGGAGTACAGAGGAGGTGAGGAGTACAGAAGAGGTGAGGAGTACAGAAGAGGTGAGGAGTACAGAGGAGGAGAGGAGTACAGAGGAGGAGAGGAGTACAGAAGAGGTGAGGAGTACAGAGGAGGCGAGGAGTACAGAAGAGGTGAGGAGTACAGAAAAGGCGAGGAGTATAGAAGAGGTGAGGAGTACAGAAGAGGTGAGGAGTACAGAGGAGGCGATGAGTACAGAGGAGGCGAGGAGTATAGAAGAGGTGAGGAGTACAGAAGAGGTGAGGAGTACAGAGGAGGCGAGGAGTATAGAAGAGGTGAGGAGTACAGAAGAGGTGAGGAGTACAGAGGAGGCGAGGAGCACAGAAGAGGCGAGGAGTATAGAAGAGGTGAGGAGTACAGAGGAGGTGAGTAGTACAGAGGAGGTGAGGAGTACAGAGGAGGTGAGGAGTACAGAGGAGGTGAGGAGTACAGAAGAGGTGAGGAGTACAGAAGAGGCGAGGAGTACAGAAGAGGTGAGGAGTAAAGAGGAGGCAAGGAGTACAGAGGAGGCTAGGAGTACAGAAGAGGCGAGGAGTACAGAAGAGGTGAGGAGTACAGAAGAGGTGAGGAGTACAGAGGAGGTGAGGAGTACAAAAGAGGTGAGGAGTACAGAAGAGGTGAGGAGTACAGAAGAGGTGAGGAGTACAGAATAGGTGAGGAGTACAGAGGAGGTGAGGAGTACAGAATAGGTGAGGAGTACAGAGGAGGTGAGGAGTACAGAAGAGGTGAGGAGTACAGAAGAGGTGAGGAGTACAGAGGAGGCGAGGAGTACAGAAGAGGTGAGGAGTACAGAAGCGGAGAGGAGTACAGAAGAGGTGAGGAGTACAGAGGAGGTGAGGAGTACAGAAGAGGTGAGGAGTACAGAAGAGGTGAGGAGTACAGAAGAGGTGAGGAGTACAGAGGAGGTGAGGAGTACAGAATAGGTGAGGAGTACAGAAGAGGTGAGGAGTACAGAAGAGGTGAGGAGTACAGAAGAGGTGAGGAGTACAGAGGAGGAGAGGAGTACAGAAGAGGTGAGGAGTACAGAGGAGGTGAGGAGTACAGAAGAGGTGAGGAGTACAGAAGAGGTGAGGAGTACAGAGGAGGTGAGAAGTACAGAAGAGGTGAGGAGTACAGAAGAGGTGAGGAGTACAGAAGAGGTGAGGAGTACAGAGGAGGAGAGGAGTACAGAAGAGGTGAGGAGTACAGAAGAGGTGAGGAGTACAGAAGAGGCGAGGAGTACAGAAGAGGTGAGGAGTACAGAGGAGGTGAGGAGTACAGAAGAGGTGAGGAGTACAGAAGAGGTGAGGAGTACCGAGGAGGAGAGGAGTACAGAGGAGGAGAGGAGTACAGAAGAGGTGAGGAGTACAGAAGAGGTGAGGAGTACAGGATAGGTTAGGAGTACAGAGGAGGTGAGGAGTACAGAAGAGGTGAGGAGTACAGAAGAGGTGAGGAGTACAGAGGAGGCGAGGAGTACAGAAGAGGTGAGGAGTACAGAAGCGGAGAGGAGTACAGAAGAGGTGAGGAGTACAGAGGAGGTGAGGAGTACAGAAGAGGTGAGGAGTACAGAAGAGGTGAGGAGTACAGAAGAGGTGAGGAGTACAGAGGAGGTGAGGAGTACAGAATAGGTGAGGAGTACAGAAGAGGTGAGGAGTACAGAAGAGATGAGGAGTACAGAAGAGGTGAGGAGTACAGAGGAGGAGAGGAGTACAGAAGAGGTGAGGAGTACAGAAGAGGCGGGGAGTACGGAAGAGGTGAGGAGTACAGAAGAGGTGAGGAGTACAGAAGAGGTGAGGAGTACAGAGGAGGCGAGGAGTACAGAAGCGGAGAGGAGTACAGAAGAGGTGAGGAGTACAGAGGAGGTGAGGAGTACAGAAGAGGTGAGGAGTACAGAAGAGGTGAGGAGTACAGAAGAGGTGAACAGTACAGAGGAGGCGAGGAGTACAGAAGCGGAGAGGAGTACAGAAGAGGTGAGGAGTACAGAAGAGGTGAGGAGTACAGAGGAGGAGAGGAGTACAGAAGAGGTGAGGAGTACAGAAGAGGTGAGGAGTACAGAAGAGGTGAGGAATATAGAGGAGGCGAGGAGTACAGAAGCGGAGAGGAGTACAGAAGAGGTGAGGAGTACAGAAGAGGTGAGGAGTACAGAGGAGGAGAGGAGTACAGAAGAGGTGAGGAGTACAGAAGAGGGGAGGAGTACAGAAGAGGTGAGGAGTACAGAGGAGGAGAGGAGTACAGAAGAGGCGAGGAGTACAGAAGAGGTGAGGAGTACAGAAGAGGTGAGGAGTACAGAGGAGGCCAGGAGTACAGAGGAGGTGAGGAGTACAGAGGAGGAGAGGAGTACAGAAGAGGTGAGGAGTACAGAGGAGGTGAGGAGTAAAGAGGAGGTGAGGAGTACAGAGGAGGCGAGGAGTACAGAAGCGGAGAGGAGTACAGAAGAGGTGAGGAGTACAGAGGAGGTGAGGAGTACAGAGGAGGCGAGGAGTACAGAAGCGGAGAGGAGTACAGAAGAGGTGAGGAGTACAGAAGCGGAGAGGAGTACAGAAGAGGTGAGGAGTACAGAAGAGGTGAGGAGTACAGAGGGGGCGAGGAGTACAGAAGAGGTGAGGAGTACAGAAGAGGTGAGGAGTACAGAAGAGGTGAGGAGTACAGAAGCGGAGAGGAGTACAGAAGAGGTGAGGAGTACAGAGGAGGTGAGAAGTACAGAGGAGGCGAGGAGTACAGAAGCAGAGAGAAGTACAGAAGAGGTGAGGAGTACAGAAGCGGAGAGGAGTACAGAAGAGGTGAGGAGTACAGAAGCGGAGAGGAGTACAGAAGAGGTGAGGAGTACAGAAGAGGTGAGGAGTACAGAAGAGGTGAGGAGAACAGAAGAGGTGAGGAGTACAGAAGAGGTGAGGAATACAGAAGAGGCGAGGAGTGCAGAAGAGGCGAGGAGTACAGAAGAGGCGAGGAGTACAGAAGAGGTGAGGAGTACAGAAGAGGTGAGGAGTACAGAAGAGGTGAGGAGTACAGAGGAGGCGAGGAGTACAGAAGCGGAGAGGAGTACAGAAGAGGTGAGGAGTACAGAAGAGGTGAGGAGTACAGAAGAGGTGAGGAGTACAGAGGAGGTGAGGAGTACAGAAGAGGTGAGGAGTACAGAAGCGGAGAGGAGTACAGAAGAGGTGAGGAGTACAGAAGAGGTGAGGAGTACAGAAGAGGTGAGGAGTACAGAAGAGGTGAGGAGTACAGAAGAGGTGAGGAGTACAGAGGAGGAGAGGAGTACAGAAGAGGTGAGGAGTACAGAAGAGGTGAGGAGTACAGAAGAGGTGAGGAGTACAGAGGAGGAAAGGAGTAAAGAAGAGGCGAGGAGTACAGAAGAGGTGAGGAGTACAGAAGAGGTGAGGAGTACAGAGGAGGAGAGGAGTACAGAAGAGGTGAGGAGTACAGAGGAGGTGAGGAGTACAGAGGAGGTGAGGAGTACAGAGGAGGAGAGGAGTACAGAAGAGGTGAGGAGTACAGAGGAGGTGAGGAGTAAAGAGGAGGTGAGGAGTACAGAGGAGGCGAGGAGTACAGAAGCGGAGAGGAGTACAGAAGAGGTGAGGAGTACAGAGGAGGTGAGGAGTACAGAGGAGGCAAGGAGTACAGAAGCGGAGAGGAGTACAGAAGAGGTGAGGAGTACAGAAGCGGAGAGGAGTACAGAAGAGGTGAGGAGTACAGAAGAGGTGAGGAGTACAGAAGAGGTGAGGAGTACAGAGGGGGCGAGGAGTACAGAAGAGGTGAGGAGTACAGAAGAGGTGAGGAGTACAGAAGAGGTGAGGAGTACAGAAGCGGAGAGGAGTACAGAAGAGGTGAGGAGTACAGAGGAGGTGAGGAGTACAGAGGAGGCAAGGAGTACAGAAGCGGAGAGGAGTACAGAAGAGGTGAGGAGTACAGAAGCGGAGAGGAGTACAGAAGAGGTGAGGAGTACAGAAGAGGTGAGGAGTACAGAAGAGGTGAGGAGTACAGAAGAGGTGAGGAATACAGAAGAGGCGAGGAGTACAGAAGAGGCGAGGAGTACAGAAGAGGCAAGGAGTACAGAAGAGGTGAGGAGTACAGAAGAGGTGAGGAGTACAGAGGAGGCGAGGAGTACAGAAGCGGAGAGGAGTACAGAAGAGGTGAGGAGTACAGAGGAGGTGAGGAGTACAGAAGAGGTGAGGAGTACAGAAGAGGTGAGGAGTACAGAAGAGGTTAGGAGTACAGAGGAGGTGAGGAGTACAGAAGAGGTGAGGAGTACAGAAGCGGAGAGGAGTACAGAAGAGGTGAGGAGTACAGAAGAGGTGAGGAGTACAGAAGAGGTGAGGAGTACAGAGGAGGAGAGGAGTACAGAAGAGGTGAGGAGTACAGAAGAGGTGAGGAGTACAGAGGAGGAGAGGAGTACAGAAGAGGTGAGGAGTACAGAAGAGGTGAGGAGTACAGAAGAGGTGAGGAGTACAGAGGAGGCGAGGAGTACAGAGGAGGTGAGGAGTACAGAGGAGGTGAGGAGTACAGAGGAGGTGAGGAGTACAGAGGAGGAGAGGAGTACAGAAGAGGTGAGGAGTACAGAGGAGGTGAGGAGTACAGAGGAGGAGAGGAGTACAGAAGAGGTGAGGAGTACAGAGGCGGTGAGGAGTACAGAGGAGGTGAGGAGTACAGAGGAGGAGAGGAGTACAGAAGAGGTGAGGAGTACAGAAGAGGTGAGGAGTACAGAGGAGGTGAGGAGTATAGAAGAGGTGAGGAGTACAGAAGAGGTGAGGAGTACAGAGGAGGTGAGGAGTACAGAGGAGGTGAGGAGTATAGAAGAGGCGAGGAGTACAGAAGCGGAGAGGAGTACAGAAGAGGTGAGGAGTACAGAGGAGGTGAGGAGTACAGAGGAGGAGAGGAGTACAGAAGAGGTGAGGAGTACAGAGGAGGTGAGGAGTACAGAGGAGGAGAGGAGTACAGAAGAGGTGAGGAGTACAGAGGCAGTGAGGAGTACAGAGGAGGTGAGGAGTACAGAGGAGGTGAGGAGTATAGAAGAGGCGAGGAGTACAGAAGCGGAGAGGAGTACAGAAGAGGTGAGGAGTACAGAGGAGGTGAGGAGTACAGAGGAGGAGAGGAGTACAGAAGAGGTGAGGAGTACAGAGGAGGTGAGGAGTACAGAGGAGGAGAGGAGTACAGAAGAGGTGAGGAGTACAGAGGAGGTGAGGAGTACAGCGGAGGAGAGGAGTACAGAAGAGGTGAGGATTACAGAGGAGGTGAGGAGTACAGAAGAGGTGAGGATTACAGAGGAGGTGAGGAGTACAGAAGAGGTGAGGATTACAGAAGAGGTGAGGAGTACAGAAGAGGTGAGGAGTACAGAGGAGGTGAGGAGTACAGAGGAGGAGAGGAGTACAGAAGAGGTGAGGAGTACAGAGGAGGTGAGGAGTACAGAGGAGGAGAGGAGTACAGAAGAGGTGAGGAGTACAGAGGAGGAGAGGAGTACAGAAGAGGTGAGGAGTACAGAGGAGGTGAGGAGTACAGAGGAGGTGAGGAGTACAGAGGAGGTGAGGAGTACAGAGGAGGTGAGGAGTACAGAGGAGGTGAGGAGTACAGAAGAGGTGAGGAGTACAGAAGAGGTGAGGAGTACAGAAGAGGTGAGGAGTACAGAACTCCACCGCACCGCACTCCTCGCCACCCAACCGCGCTCCTCGCCACCCCACCGTGCTCCTCCCCACCCCACCGCACTCCTCGCCACCCACCCCAGCGCGCTCCTCGCCACCCCACCACGCTCCTCGCCACCCCATCGTGCTCTTCGCCACCTCACCGCGCTCCTCGCCACCCCACCACGCTCCTCGCCACCCCATTGCGCTCCTAGCCACCTCACCGCGCTCCTCGCCACCCCACCGTGCTCCTTGCCACCCCATCGCACTCCTCGCCACCTCACCGCGCTCCTTGCCACCCCATCACACTCCTCATCACCCTACTGCGCTCCTCATTACCCCGCCGCCTGTCATGGATTCCTGCATATATAAGCACTGTACAGATATGGACCTGTCAGGGGTATATATAGATATATAGAGAGAGAGAGATACACATTTGGGTTCTCAGGTCACAGCTGCACAAAACACATTAAATAGTGAAGAGGTTTTTGCTATGTAAAGTACAAAGCCTCTGATGTTTCTGTAGAGCGCCATCTAGCGCACAATCTGAGCAGATGGTGGAGTTTGGCGCCACCTGGTGGTCACTGAGGAATATTACATTATGGTTCTGATGGGACCAGAAGTTTTATGGGATGTTTGCTATAACAGACAGACAGAGCGATGTCATTACATTTACTTCCTTCCAAGATTTCATTATTTCTTCCTAGATGGGAGCTGCTGTAATATTATAGATTTATTTTTCCAAGATAAGATGATTTTCTGGGAAGTCACAATTAGGAGGGTGGGTAGAGGAGGAACTGCCTATTGCTGCTCAGATCCTGCTCTGCCCCCTCTCTCCATTAGGTTTGGGTCGCACACCCCCCGGTTCGGTCGGCGCCAGAACATGTGAATAGACAAAAAGTTCAGGGCGAACATCCGAACACCACTAAAGTCTATGGGACCCCAACATGAAAAATCAAAAGTGCTCTTTTTAAAGGCTCCTATGCAATGCTATTGCCCTAAAAAGTGTATGGGGTCCCGGGTCCCCCCCACCCCAGTCCAAACCAGGCTCTTGCAGAATGGGCGGTCTTCACAATGACAGTACTTTTATAAGAAGGGACGGGGCCACCCGGTGACGTAAATGGGTGACCCACCCCCTCTGACATCACGTGACGTCAGAAGGGGGCGGGTTCACTCAGTTACGTCACTGGGTGACCCCGCCCCTCCTTATAAAAGTACTGTCATCGTGAAGACCGCCCATTCTGCAAGATGCGCAGGGGCCGGGCTGCAGCAGTGGAGAGAGCGACGGCAGTGAAAGTAGATGAAGATGAAGATGAAGATGAAGATGAAGATGAAGAGAGGAAGCAAGAAGACTAAAAGAAGAAGAAGAAGAAGGAGCGGCCAGGAGAAGATGGAGGAAGAAAGAAGAAAAGAGCTTTTTTACAAAATAAAGGACTTGTCAAAAACTGCCGCTTGTTTTTTTTACCACTACACTCCTTTTTTGGTGAATGGGTAGGGGCACGATGTACCCCAAACCTATTCACATAGGGGGGTCGGGATCTGGGGGATTCTGATTCTGATAAGCCCCCTGCCCACAGACCTCCACAACCACAGGCCAGGGTTGTGGGGATGAGGCCCTTCTCCCCATCAACATGGGGACAAGGTGCTTTGGGGGGGCGACCTCAAAGCATCCTCCCCATGTTGAGGGAATGGGGCCTGGTATGGTTCAAAGGGGGGGGGGGCGCTCGCTCATCCTCACCCCCTCCTGCCATGCCAGGGCTGCGTGCTCGGATAAGGGTCTGGTTTGGATTTTGGGGGGCCCCATGCCATTTTTTTTTTTAGTTTGGTGCCGGGTTCCCCTTAAAATCCATACCAGACCTGAAGGGCCTGGTTTGAATCTCAAGAGGGGGGACCTCACATCATTTAAAAAAAAAAAAAAATTGGCACGGGGTTCCCCTTAAATTCCAAACCAGACCTGAAGGGCCTGGTTTGGATTTTGGGGGGAAACCGCACATAATTTTTTTTTTTTGGCGCGGGCCCTGCTGTGCTGGGTGCTTGCGGTGCCAGAACACTGTAACCCCTTGCAGTTACTCTTGTTGGGCGCAGGAACGGGTCCTGCTGTTGTAAATTAGTTTAACCACTTAAGCCCCGGAGCCCTTTTTTACATTTGTTGTTTACGAGTTAAAATATTTTTTTTTGCTAGAAAATTACTTAGAACCCCCAAACATTATATATTTTTTTTCAAACACCGTAGGGAATAAAATGGCGATCGTTGCAATACTATTTGTTACACGGTATTTGCACAGTGGTCCTTCAAGCACAATTTTTTTGGGAAAAAATCGCTTTTTTGAGTCAAAAAATAAGACAACAGTAAAGTTAGCCCAATTTTTTTGTATATTGTGAAAGAGGATGTTACGCCGAGTAAATAGACACCATACATGTTAGGGTTGAAAATTGCGCACACTTCCAGAATGGTGACAAACTCCAGTACTTAAAAATCTCCATAGGCGACGATTTAAAATGTTTTAATGGTTATCAGGTTGGAGGTGCAGAGGAGGTCTTTTGCTAAAATTATTGCTCACACTCTGGCGATCGCGGCAATACCTCACATGTGTGGTTTAAACACCGTTTTCATATGCGGGCGCGACTTACGTATGCGTTTTATTTGCTGCGCGAGCTCGTGGTTACAGTGGCGCTTTAATTTTTTTTTTTTACATTTTTTTATTTATTTTATTTTATTTATTTTTTTTAACACTGTTCGTTTAAAAAAAAAAAATCTGATCACTTTTATTGCTATCACAAGGAATGTAAACATCCCCTGTGATAGTAATATATGGTGACAGGGACTCTTTACGGAGGAACGGGGGGTCTAAAAGACCCCCCATCCCTCCTTTACACTTCACAGTATTCAGATCACTAAAAACGGCGATTCTCAATACTGTCATTTTTTTAAAACCGGCGCTGTTTGCCGCCAAGTAAACCGGAAGTGATGTTGCTTCCAGAAATGTATGAAGAAGTTCCGATCGAAGCCGATTCCGCCTTCCACAGGGACTCCACACAGCGACCACAAGTGTCGGATCGGAGCTCCGGTCCCCTGGTGGGACGGCAGACCGGAGAAGAGCGGCGGACGGTGGCGGAAGGGGGGATGGCCCCTCCCGCTCCCTGGGATAAAGACTGAGCGGCTTCCGAGCCGGATCGGCCATTATCACTGAATAGCCGGCCGCCTGCCCAAAAAAAACAGAACGGGGGTATAGCCTGTAGCTGCAGACTGAACCCCGATACTTCCACTTAAAACTGCCGCCGTTTATAAACAGCGATTCGTGTTAAGTGGTTAAAAATTGTGATGACGCCCCAGGCCAACAGGTGGTGAAAAATTGGGCCTTGGGTGTTGGCGGTGCCAGAACACTGTAACCCCTTGCAGTTACTCTTGTTGGGCACAGGAACGGGCCCTGCTGTTGTAAATTAGTGTAACCACTTAACACGAATAAATGGCGGCAGCTTTACGTGGAAGTATCGGGGTTCAGTCTGCAGCTATAGGCTATACCCTGGTACCATTTTTTAGAGCAGGCGACCGGCTATCGGGTGATAATGGCCGATCCGGCTCGGGAGCCGCTGGGTCGTTATCCCAGGCAGCGGGACGGGACATCCCCCGTCCGGCCACCGTCCGCAGCTCTTCTCCGGTCTCCCGTCCTCTCTCCATCCTCGTGGTCATTCCTGCTCTGCCTCCTTTCTCCATCCTCCTGGTCATTCCTACTCTTCCTCCTCTCTCCATCCTCCTGGTCATTCCTACTCTTCCTCCTCTCTCCATCCTCCTGGTCATTCCTGCTCTGCCTCCTCTCTCCATCCTCCTGGTCATTCCTGCTCTGCCTCCTCTTTCCATCCTCGTGGTCATTCCTGCTCTGCCTCCTCTTTCCATTCTCCTGGTCTTTCCTGCTCTGCCTCCTCTCTCCAGCCTCCTGGTCCTTCCTGCTCTGCCTCCTCTCTCCATCCTCCTGGTCATTCCTGCTCTGCCTCCTCTCTCCATCCTCCTAGTCATTCCTGCTCTGCCTCCTCTCTCCAGCCTCTTGGTCATTCCTGCTTTCCCTCTTCTCTCCAGCCTCCTGATCATTCCTGCTCTGCCTCCTCTCTCGATCTTCCTGGTCATTCCTGCTCGGCCTCCTCTCGATCTTCCTGGTCATTCCTGCTCTGCTTTCCCTCTCCATCCTCCTGGTCATTTCTGCTCTGCCTCCTCTCTCCATCATTGTGGTCATTCCTGCTCTGCCTCCTCTCTCCATCCTCCTGGTCATTCCTGCTCGGCCTCCTCTCTCCATCCTCCTGATCATTCCTGCTCTTCCTCCTCTCTCCATCCTCCTGGTCATTCCTGCTCTTCCTCCTCTCTCCAGCCTCTTGGTCATTCCTGCTCTGCCTCCTCTCTCCATCCTCCTGGTCATTCCTGCTCTTCCTCCTCTCTCCATCCTCCTGATCATTCCTGCTCTTCCTCCTCTCTCCATCCTCCTGGTCATTCCTGCTCTTCCTCCTCTCTCCAGCCTCTTGGTCATTCCTGCTCTGTCTCCTCTCTCCATCCTCCTGGTCATTCCTGCTCGGCCTCCTCCCTCCATCCTCCTGGTCATTCCTGCTCTGCCTTCTCTCTCCATCCTCCTGGTCATTCCTGCTCTGCCTCCTCTCTCCATCCTCCTGGTCATTCCTGCTCGGCCTCCTCTCTCCATCCTCCAAGTCATTCCTGCTCGGCCTCCTCTCTCTATCCTCCTGATCATTCCTGCTCTGCCTTCCCTCTCCATCTTCCTGATCATTCCTGCTCGGCCTCCTCTCTCCATCCTCCTGGTCATTCCTGCTCTGCCTTCTCTCTCCATCCTCCTGGTCATTCCTGCTCGGCCTCCTCTCTCCATCCTCCTGGTCATTCCTGCTCTGCCTTCTCTCTCTGTCCTCCTGGTCATTCCTGCTCGGCCTCCTCTCTCCAGCCTCCTGGTCATTCTTGCTCGGCCTCCTCTCTCCATCCTCCAAGTCATTCCTGCTCGGCCTCCTCTCTCCATCCTCCTGGTCATTCCTGCTCTGCCTCCTCTCTCCAGCCTCTTGGTCATTCCTGCTCTGCCTTCTCTCTCCATCCTCCTGGTCATTCCTGCTCGGCCTCCTCTCTCCATCCTCCTGATCATTCCTGCTCGGCCTCCTCTCTCCATCCTCCTGGCCATTCCTGCTCTGCCTTCTCTCTCCATCCTCCTGGCCATTCCTGCTCGGCCTCCTCTCTCCATCCTCCTGGTCATTCCTGCTCTGCCTCCTCTCTCCATCCTCCTGATCATTCCTGCTCTGCCTCCTCTCTCCATCCTCCTGGTCATTCCTGCTCTGCCTCCTCTCTCCATCCTCCTGGTCATTCCTGCTCTGCCTCCTCTCTCCATCCTCCTGGTCATTCCTGCTCTGCCTCCTCTCTCCATCCTCCTGATCATTCCTGCTCTGCCTCCTCTCTCCATCCTCCTGGTCATTCCTGCTCTGCCTCCTCTCTCCATCCTCCTGGTCATTCCTGCTCTGCCTCCTCTCTCCAGCCTCCTGGTCATTCCTGCTCTGCCTCCTCTCTCCATCCTCCTGGTCATTCCTGCTCGGCCTCCTCTCTCCATCCTCCTGATCATTCCTGCTCTGCCCCCTCTCTCCATCCTCCTGGTCATTCCTGCTCTGCCTTCTCTCTCCATCCTCCTGGT
This sequence comes from Glandirana rugosa, assembly GCA_018402905.1. Classification (NCBI taxonomy): domain Eukaryota; kingdom Metazoa; phylum Chordata; class Amphibia; order Anura; family Ranidae; genus Glandirana; species Glandirana rugosa. The sequence continues at coordinate 4,882 of BLSH010494957.1, read as the reverse complement.
CATTCCTGCTCGGCCTCCTCTCTCCATCCTCCTGATCATTCCTGCTCTGCCTCCTCTCTCCATCCTCCTGGTCATTCCTGCTCTGCCTCCTCTCTCCATCCTCCTGGTCATTCCTGCTCTGCCTCCTCTCTCCAGCCTCCTGATCATTCCTGCTCTGCCTCCTCTCTCCATCCTCCTGATCATTCCTGCTCTGCCTCCTCTCTCCAGCCTCCTGGTCATTCCTGCTCTGCCTCCTCTCTCCATCCTCCTGGTCATTCCTGCTCTGCCTCCTCTCTCCATCCTCCTGGTCATTCCTGCTCTGCCTCCTCTCTCCAGCCTCCTGATCATTCCTGCTCTGCCTCCTCTCTCCATCCTCCTGGCCATTCCTGCTCTGCCTCCTCTCTCCAGCCTCCTGGTCATTCCTGCTCTGCCTCCTCCCTCCAGCCTCCTGGCCATTCCTGCTCTGCCTCCTCCCTCCAGCCTCCTGGCCATTCCTGCTCTGCCTCCTCTCTCCTTCCTCCTGGCCATTCCTGCTCTGCCTCCTCTCTCCAGCCTCCTGGTCATTCCTGCTCTGCCTCCTCTCTCCATCCTCCTGGTCATTCCTGCTCTGCCTCCTCTCTCTATCCTCCTGGTCATTCCTGCTCTGCCTCCTCTCTCCATCCTCCTGGTCATTCCTGCTTTGCCTCCTCTCTCCAGTCTCCTGGTCATTCCTGCTCTGCCTTCTCTCTCCAGTCTCCTGGTCATTCCTGCTCTGCCTCCTCTCTCCATCCTCCAGGTCAGACCTGGCTCTGCCTTCTGTACGTATCCCAATGTTTCATGGTCATCTTCAGCTCTTCCCTCCTCTCTATGTCTCCTTGTCCACAAGCACTTGCTATTCCTCTCATTTCCTGTTGGGTCTAAGGGACAGGAAGTGAAGGGAAACAACCCCAATGGAACACAGACAGTAAGGAAAACCTGACGGGGGATCTAACCCTTCATTACTCCATCCAAAAAAAAAGCCTAAAGTTCTACTTCAAAGATAAAATAAATGTTGGCAGTCATTGAGTCTCCCCCATAGGAATCCTGTGTCAGGATTGGCTGAAGGAAGTGACAGTTTGGCTGAACCATGGGATTTGTTTGGAAGTGGATCCCTCATGTGGTTCAGGGTGTTGTAAAGCACAATGGGCCCCATCCAGCTTGTGGCCTCTTTACCCCCCACACATTGCACCCAAGGAGGAACTGCCAGCACCACAGGTCAGAAAACATTTTCCCTCTCTACCCCGTCCATGGAGGAAGTCGTTCTGCATTGAACGTCATTGTGAAACTTCAGAGTAAAGAGGATAAATGAGGGGAACGTTCCGGGTCCTCCACATTCTCTGCTGGGGTTCTGTGTGATGGAATCTTCAATCTGTCCTCCTGAAGATACAAAATATCAATCCATAGATGACACCAAGGTGATGCCACGGATGGTTCCCTTTGATATATACGGTAATTCTAATACTTTATAGATGACGTCTCTATTGTTGGATTGTTTCAGCCAATCAGAAAGATTTGTTTAATTTTTATCTGTGTTACATTTTTTCTCTCAGGCTTTAGAAATGTAAATGATTTCCTTTTTCGCCTTATAATATGATTGGTTACCTTTACTGCTGATGAAGGATCTAGTATTTGTTTTATCTAGTGGTCTCCAAACTGTGGCTCACAGACCAGATGTGGCCCTGTGCTTGGCATTATCTGGCCCTTGGGGCACAATTCCTCCCACTGACACCAATGATGGGACACTATTCCTCCCACTGATACCAATGATGGGGCACTATTCCCCCCACTGATCCCAATGATGGGGCACTATTCCCCCCACTGACACCAATGATGGGGCACTATTCCTCCCACTGACACCAATGATGGGGCACTATTCCTCCCACTGATACCAATGATGGGGCACTATTCCTCCCACTGACACCAATGATGGGGCACTATTCCTCCCACTGACACCAATGATGGGGCACTATTCCTCCCACTGACACCAATGATGAGGCACTATTCCTCCCACTGACACCAATGATGGGGCACTATTCCCCCCACTGATCCCAATGATGGGGCACTATTCCTCCCACTGATACCAATGATGAGGCACTATTGATCTTTTATTGAAAAGAATCAAGCAACCATTTTATACAAAAGAAAAAAAAAACAAAACCATATTACATTACTTCAACAGAAATCAATCAGAATTTATACAATATATACAGAGATCACTGCCAAAAATTCTTAGAAAACTATTTACATAAAAGAAGGCCATAGAAGGATCTCCTACTGACATTTATTGTCACCACTCTTAACGGAGGGGGAACTGCCATTTGGGTTATTGAGTGGATTGCTTCTTAGCTCCCCTCTGCTGCTCATCACCAGAAGCCTCTCTCTTTCTTGAGGCCTCCCTGCAACTCCATCTCAGAATCTGAACTTGGTTCAGAAGAAGCCCCAGATGAGGAAATGTCTAACTTGGAGGCCCTATGACGGTTGGAGAGAGGCACTGGAGCTTCCCGTCCCTGTGCCATCCTCACCACCTGCCTCTTCCTCCTCCCAACCTTCCTTCTCTCCTCCAGGTACTGCAGGTCCGATTCAGAGACGCTCTCATCTCTTACCTTTTTCTTGGAAGACTTCACAGAAGACTTCTTTACAGAGGAAGAAGCGGTGTCCTTTTTGGCACTCTCTACCACTCCTGGTGGAGGAGGACCTTCTTTTAAGTCAGACTTAGGAGGGGGAGACTCATGGGGAATAACTGACTCAGGGGGCTCAGACTTGGAAGGTTCTGACACAAGAGGAGTGGATACAGTAGGCTAGGGGGCACAGTAGGCTGGGGGGGGCACAGTAGGCTGGGGGGGCACAGAGACAGACACAGAAGGTAAACTTACAGACACAGGAGGGGTGGCCACAGGAACTGAGGAGGGATCCTGACCAGGACCAGGGGAGCCGGTCACCGCAGAGGAGGATGGTACACCAGGGGCCTCACCCTCCATCCTATCCAGCCTCAACAGTTCTTCTATTACCTCCTTCTCCATATTGTGCCAGGCATCAGGACTTCGGCTGTAGGGGTGACCAAGGCGCTGGCAAAGGTTGCACCTTATCATCTCGGTGCAGTCCTTAGCCACATGACCCCGACCCCGACACACTTAACATATTAAGGCTGAACAGGAGGAGCTAAAATGTCCCTTTTCTCCACAGCGGTGACACAGCTTCGGCTGACCAGGGTAGAAAATAGTCATCCTATCCCTCCCTATAAAAGCTGAAGAGGGCAGGTGACGGACAACATTCCCATCCCTGGCCAACCTGACTGTTACTGACCAACCACCAGTCCAGATGCTACGCTCATCCAGGATTTTATTTGGCCTTGTCAAAACCTCACCATAATTTCTTAGCCAGACCTCTAAATCTCGAGCAGGAACGCTCTCATTAGTGAGTATGATGTTATCTTTTTTACTGTAGACCTTTGTGAGACTGCAACTGGTGCCAAACCTTCCCATTCGGGTCTTGTCCTGCACCGAGCCTCATATCACTCCCAGAACAGGTCAAGACCCTCTGGCCTGGTGAAGCTAATGGTATATTCTCTACTCCCAGCTACATGTATTAGGGCATACAGGTCATTTGCCCCAAAACCCATCTCCAAAATCATGTCCACCACCACACGCCGCGCTGGAGGGATTGCACCACCTTCCCATTTAAGGATGACTACATTTCTCCTAGGACCTCCAGCAGAAGCCAGAGACCCAAGACCAGATCCTGGGGTGCTCACAGTGGTAGCTTGTGGGGGGTAGACCTGCCTGGAAGCGGAGTTACCAGGAGCACAGCGCACCACCTGAGCAAATGTGGGCTTATCAGGGCCAAGGCCCCACACTGATGTAACATTATTCTGTACATTATTATTAGCAACTGCTGCAACTGGACTGGCAGAATTGTCCATCACACATTTAGTGGTGGAGTTCTCCATCACACCTGTACTGGGATGATTGTCCATCACACCTGTATTGGGAAGATTGCTATCAGTCACACCCACATTCAATCTCCCATCAGGTAAAGTCACTGTTTCAGCTGCAATACCAGTGGTCACCTGATGCTGCGCTGTAGAGTCAACAGGGGAAGTAGCTTTGGATTCAGCTACAGGAGGGTTAATGGGCTCTGCTGAGACTTGCAGTCCCTCTGCAGGAATGACATTTTTTAAATGTAAGTTTTGCTCAGCAGAATCATCAGCAGGCATAACATTGCTGCACACAGGATTGGCAGCCTGATTGTCACTGGGCACACTGTCAGTATTACTCCCTGTGTTAAAAGGAACAAAAACTGTTTTTTCCACCACGTGGGGCTTGACAGTCTTTACCTTATCAGACACATCATCTGTAATGTCCTCATTATTAAACACCAGCTTATCCCCCCGTATAGGAGACTCCATTGTCTGGATGGCCCTTAGCATGCCTCCTGAGTCCTGGGATGGCATAGGGCTTCTTACCTTTCCTTGAGGGGGCAGGGGGTCAGAACTGGGGATCTCCTCCTCCACCTCCATCTTTGCCACTCTTGCAAACCTGCGATCATTGGAATACTTCTCCTTGAAGGGCCCATCTCTGCCTTCCATCCTGGACACAATGGTTTCCTGGTGTTCCACCCGGACCTTAGCCAGTTGGATCTCTGCATCCATGGATCCACGGCAGCGGCTGTGTAAACCTTCACGTTGCCTTCGCAGGCGCTTCAGTTCCGCTCTCAGCTTGTAGAGCTTCTCTCTCTCCCTATTCAAAACTTTAATCCCTGCCACCACTCGCTCCCAAATGGCCTCCGAGCTTTCATCCTCACCAGGGGCAGAGAGATCCCCAGCCATGGCTTGCATAGGGGCAGGCATGTCACCCGACAGTCCAGGGGATGGCTGTGAAGTTCCAGC